>SNQJ01S0062823.1:23880-41314 GCA_010110895.2 Picea sitchensis
GACTTTGACCAACAACTCAAAATTAACGTCTTAGCTTGTTGAGAGTACCAAGAGGTGTGCTAGGCTAGGTTGCACTAGATTATCCAAGAATTAGGTCAAGTGCTTCACTTAGGTGCCTCAACACGAGGGTTAGGGTTTTGTTGTTGCAACAAAAACTTTTACTAAAACTGCAATTGCAATTGAGCAAATCCTCCCAAACTACCTTCTAGTGGTTATACTGTCCGAAGATAGTGTGGGCCCATAACCTGTTAGAATAAAAGGTGTGTTTGTTTCTCTGTAGACAATATCTCATCATTGTCACCCAACCATAGGCACAAATGCCACCCTTGAGCACCTTAACCTTGATAGACAAAATAGTTCCGAAAGAAAACCCTAGAACCAATAGCCAACCAAGGTGTCATACCTCTCTCCAGAGCTAGTGTACCAAGTATAAAGTCCAAACCATGACCAAGTAGAAATTCCAACCATAAAAAAGGACTAAGTCACCATTGCAACAACTAAAACTCTCCTCCATTCATGTGCACCACTTGTCCTTATGCAGTTGTGAGAGTGAATGCAAAAAATGTGATCTAGCGACCTCTTATTTATAGTCCTCCAAGTGACCTAACTGGGTCGACTTCTACTTATGGAGGATAATAATTTAATATAAATTATTATCTTGAGTCGACATGTCTTTTTAGGTTATTTCCTAACCTTATAGGGTTTCTATTGCTTCCAGGAATATTCTAGACTCGTCAAAGGTTACTGTTAGAGAAATATTTTCCTCACCCTAAGAAATCTTGCAGAGAGGGCCTTATTCCTTTTCCCTATGCAGAATCACTTTCCTTGATTTATAAATCCATACACAAAAATACAAATTTTTCTACTTGTACGCATCTTGCACCCTATACAACAAGCATATACGCAGGCTGGTCTAGTACAACCCGCATACATCTGGATTTGTGCCACAAAATAAAAATTAAATGTTGGGTTTCCATGTCATGACAGGAGATCTCTGATCCTTGACCTTCCATATACTGGAAATTTTCCAACTTGGCCCTTCAGTTGCATTTTAAAGGCTATAAAGAAGCCAATTCTGAGTTATGGAAAGGGGAGAGAATTCAACTTTGAGAGAAAAGTTACTCTGGAGAAATTATTACTTCATATTGAGTCTACATCCCTTTGTCCTTTAATTCTGAACACAGTGTTCTGTTGATGGTTCCTAAATACCTTGACTCAACAGTCAGAACCAAACTCACCACAGAGGCCCAATTAGACTTTGCAGCGTTTAAAATGGAATGGTTTTCTAGATCTTGCGATCCGACCAATTTATCGATGGGCTTTGTGTTTCTTCGTTAAGGATTTTCCTTCAGTAGGACTATTTTCTTCTGTATTTTCTCTTGGGTGGGGCTGATATGAGAGATGCAAGCCAGTATAAACCAACTTGACAAACAACAGGATTAAGTTTTAACTACTAGGGAAGAGGTTAAGCTTGGGATAACCTGCTGCTCAACATGTAGACAATTACTCTATACCAGAGGCCTAGTACTAATACATTAACCATGTGATCATCCAATTACTATATGAGAAACTAACTATCAGAAAGAAAACCCATATGCAACAAGATGATGGAAAGAAAAATAATTCATCTACCATAACCATTCATTACATAATAACACAACGATTTATCTTCATCATTAAAGCAAAGAACATCAATACATTGCACCAGATAACTTGACAACATAATTAATTACTCTTACTCATTACTGCATCATTCATGAAACTGGATAGGAAGTAGTTATTCTCCAAGTCCAATCACATGAATCTGATGAAAATAGTTTATCTTTGGTCCATAAGGACTTCTCAATTCATAACAGTCTCAAAATAATTCTTAACAACCAGAAAGAAAGATTTCTTACAACAACCATCGATCCTTTACTCATTGGACAATGTCTTTATTTATAATATAAAGTTCTAACCAAAATTAACGACTAATTGCAGTTTAAACAAAACAAAAATCACCATGTGGCGTTATCTTCTAACAACTTCTTTAATAGTCGTCCCAAGATACTTCTTGAAAAGGATGACTTTTCTCGTATTCAGTCCAGCTGACAAACAATTTTTCACAAGTTTGAGCCCATGGAAATCTGTGTTGTTCCACGGGGGCCACATATATTCCCCTGATGTCTACTGCATGCACCCAGTACTTTACTAAACTGAAGTTCAACTGTTGTAGCATGGTTCGGGCTCTGATCAGATGTTCTGTGAATTGTCGCACTTGCCTTGGCCTTGCATCGGCTATTTTCGAGAACTCTTCGGTCCATAACGCATATTGTTCATCATGCAGTTTTACCACGTCGCTCAGGTCAATGAAATTATCATTGGTGTCGAACTCAGTGAGCCCGACATCCTTCATTATTTTGTTAATTTTATCCCATTGATTTTTACACCTGGTCCATTGTCCTTGGATCTCTCGATGTGGGTCCCAAGACATCTTAGCCCAGTACTCGGTTGATCGCTTCATGCATTAAGACTACTCTTGCCTATCATCTGAATGCCATGTTCTTCCTTATCTCGGCCTTGCTGGACTGCCTCAATGTACTCGAGTCTTTCTACCGCTTGCTATGCCCTTTCATACCTTCGCTCCATCTCCTTGCATTTTGCGAGTGCCATGAGAGTATTCTCTTGGAACTCAGCTATGTTTTCAGTTAACAGGTGTATCTCCTTCTTAAATGAATTGTAAACTCCTATGAACTCACCTTTCAAATACATAGCGGTCTGCGTGGCACCTTTGTATTATTCGACAAGATGGAAAAAGTGCTCGAGCTCCTTTAGGGAAGAGGCTAGTTCCTTTTCGTCTCTCCTGGCTCTGTCCAAGGTGGCATTTGAGAGGGATTTTCCTACGCCGATCAGTTCATATGTCCCAGCGTCTGCTGTGTTGATCAAGTTCTCGTCTGTAGTAACTAAGATGGAGTGATCCAACGAGATCCTTCTTTTCTTCGCAATCCTTTGAATAATAGCCTTTCTCTTTTGATTGTAGGAGATCACATAGATATTTTCTACCTTGTCTCCTCGCTCTGGTATCTGTGGATCTCTCCATGTTAGTTTGTTTCCCAAACTATCGGTGGTGTATATTTGTTCAAGATTGGTTTCTTGAACTTCCTCGTTGTACCTTATGGGTCCGACTCCTACTTGTCACTCATCGGGGATTTGATAAGCGCATAGAATTTTTTATACTTGTTATCCCATAAGATACTGAAGTATACATGGATCGGGAGCTCCGAGGAGTGTCAGTTCAAGTTCATTCCAGAGAAAATGTTCCTGGTGCTGATGATGTCTAACAGATACGAGGCCATGTAGAAGGAGGGGTTTCCCCCCTCTTTTGGCGTCTAGGTTTGTCGTATGCAGGTGCTTAGTTGTTTGGAGATGATGGCACCCCAATTGAAACTCGTGCCTGAAATGGCCACCGCATAAGCTAGGGGCATCCAAGCCTCTGAAAACTGAGAGCAATATTTCTCCCCATGCAAACTATAGACAAGAGCCATCAAGTATATGTATGGTTCTCTTATATTGGCCATTGGGTACCAGCCGACAGTGTGGTTTGTGAATTTTTTGTCTTACCTCCACCATGATTCCATGATTTTGCTGGTATCGTGTGATACATAGAAACTCATAACGAAATTAGTGCTCATCTTTTCTTATGACTCCCTAAACTTGTAGTAACTTTGAACCTCTTATTGCAATAAAACCTCGACGCATCCACCATTATCATCATTAATCAAACATTTATGTGGATCGGTGTGGTTAATGAGCCACTTTAGTAGCTCAATGCAAGGAAACACCAGAGTTCGACTTTCCACCATGTGTAGATAAGCCCTACATATGTTTGGGAGGACAACATCGTCGAGCTTCCTTGTATCAGAATCGTTGTGCGGGGTATACTCGAGGGGTTCTTCCTTCTTGATCTTTTGTTTTGGCTCCAATGTTTGCCTATGTGTCCCCGAAGGTCAGAGGTTGGATGAAGGCCTTATTGGTATCTTTCTTAATGACAGACACCGGTTTGGGGGTGAATTCTAATTGTCTTGCAACTAATGGGGAGGAGCCCTCTCTTTCTTCTGGTTCTTGCGGCTTTGGCACCCTTGGGGATTTCCTGGTGGAGGGTTTCTTTGGAGGCATTGTTCATGCAATTAAAACAATCTTTAAACATGTGTATAGAGAAGAGTTGGGTTGAGAACATAAAAGGAAGCATGAAACACCATGAGTGGATACATACCTGTAATGCTTTCTAGGCTAGTTGTCTAATAATCACTGAACTTTGGATGACTTCTCTGGATCGTTAGCCCTGCTCCTATGTTCGTTCTGAACTATTTGTCGTGTAGAATAGGATCATGCACAATGACCTCGACAACATATAACATGAGAGACTCTATCCATCATATCAACCAGTTAATACAAGTAATAAATGTATTTCAAAAAAAAATTACCGTCGGTTCTCCACAATTAAATTGTAAATGGTCGATGATGGAGGTGCGGAGGCAGATGCATTGTATCGACAAGTTTAAAATATTTCTTTTGATTCACTCACGGATTAGAAACTAATGCACAATCCATGATTTTATTAACACCTTAAATGCGCCATACCTAGCAAATCCGAGGGTTAAAACTTCTTATCACGTCGTGTATTTCTGGCTTGGAGGTCGGGGATCGACATTCTAAAAAGTAAAATTTAATGTGTATTTTATTTTGTAACCCCCCGATGCCAAAATCGCGTCGGGTGTCGGCAGTTGGCGATATTGTTCTTCTCTTTCCATGATGCTTACCTTTTCATTTTCCTGCCAAAGTTGAATGGGTCGGTCTTCAACAATACCCCTGCCAAAGTTCAATCATAAAAAGAAAGACTTTCATTTGCCGACACTGATGAAGATCGGTGTTCAACTATTTTAAAATTCTCAAATGATTTTCATCACCTTTAACGTTTACCGATGTCGAATTCCTAAGCGCGTCGGGGAGAGATTTAGCTTGTCGATTACTTAAGTAGTTGTTAAATACCCTTTAATGGTTAAGATGATTCTTTGTTGTATGTTCAAGAAAACTTTAGAAAAAACAAATATGAAAAATAAGCGCAGGTATTAGTTTCATACTGAAGGCAAAACAGACAGTTCAAAGGATCAAATCGTACCCAAAAAGTAATGAACATAGACTTTTAGGGTGTGTTGAGTGCTCAACAAATGGCGATTCATTGGGAAAAAGTAGAATCTTTGTTCCTCCTTCGTTTCCTTTGACCCTAACTCATGCCCCAATTTATTTATTTATTTATTTTTTGTATTGGAAGTATTGTTTTAGGGCTTCACCATTTACTGGGAGGGCATCAGGTTTTCCCCTCAGACTCTGCAATCGATAAGTGCCTGCCCCGATTTTCTTAGCTATCTGGAAAGGTCCAAGCCATAGACTCTGAAACTTAGAATGTTTCCCTTTAGGTTCATTTTCTCTGTCCTACTTCGGGACTAAGTCTCCTACTTCAAAATATTTTTCTTTAGCCTTATGCTTATCGAACCGTATTTTCACTATCTGTTGGTGAGCTAGGAATTTTGACTTAGCCTTTGCTCTCTCTTCTTCCATCATGAGCAGAGTGTTAATCCATTGTTGCATGGATGATGATGGTTCTTCGTTGGAATCTTGGGTCAGCTGAAGAGACGAAAGATAGAGTCCATTTGGGAGGATGGATTCTTTCTTGTAGACCAAAAAATATGGAGAATTTCCTATAGCTTCTTTGGGTGTGACCCTATCAGACCATAAAGAATTATAGAGTAGATTATGCCAATTTCTTTGTTTATCCATAACTGTCTTATTTAATATCCTTACCAGGTTTTTATTAGTCGATTCAGCCACACCATTTCCCTGGGGATAGTAATTTGCAGAGTACTTGATTATGATTACTTTCTCTAGAGAAAACTTTGTCAATAGGGTGGAAGAAAAGTAAGATCCATTATCAAAGACCAGAACAGAAGGGACACCAAACCTCATGATCATATTCTTTTCTATGAATTGGATCAATACCTTCTCGTTTACATGAGTCAGAGGGATGGCCTCTACCCATTTTGTGAAATAGTTGGTGGCAGTAAGAATGTACTTGTGTAGTTTTGAGGAGCTAGGTGTGATTTCTCCTATGATATACAAACCCCACTGCTTGAAAGGTTGAGAGACAGTAACAGGTTGGAGTGGGACCATCACTCTTTTCTCCTTTCTAGCGCTTATTTGACAAGTCTTATAGTTTGTAGTGTAAGTATGAGCGTATTTGAGCAAGGTGGGCCAATAATAGTCGGCTCTCAGAATCTTATGAACGGTAGTGTTTCCTACAAAATGTCCCCCAACAGGGCCATCATGGAGGTCATTCAAGAATTTTTCTGTGTCTCCTCGTTCGAGACATCTTAATAGTACCCCATCATAATTGATCCGGAAGAGCACTGAATTTATAAGACGATATTGTGCAGATTTTAATCTTAGGGCTCTCCTTCCTCTAGGGTTGAGGTTTTCAGGACAAGTTCCGTGTTGTATAAGATAAGATAAATATTTATACCAGGAGTCTTATCCTAGGGAGATGTATGCTACTTCATCAAAACATAGTGCCATTTCATTCTCCCATTCGAAATCTTCATTTACTTGATACCGGGCTTCGGTTGCAAGCTTGCACAAACCTTGTCCTTTTACTAGTTTTGTAGGTTTTATATCTAGATCAAATTCCTAGACTACCGCCATCCATTTCCCCCTTCTTTCCCCCATTTCCTGTTGGGTGAACAAGGATCGAACTGTAGGGTGAAACACAATTACTTTAGTGTGATTCTTGAGGATGTAAGACCTAAAATGTTTTACTGCCTTATAAACTGCGTAGGCCTCTTTCTCTACAGCAAGATAAATGAGCTCATCTCCTTGAAGATTAGTACTCATAAATGACACCGTCTGGCAATTGATTGGAGGCGAAAGTATAAATGAAAAATTCTCTATTGAAATCGGGACTTTGAAACACTGGGGCCCGAGAAATGGAAGCCTTGATATTGTTGAAGGTGTCTTTTCGCTCATCATCCCACTTAAATTTGGCATCTTTGCGAATCATCTTTTGTAAGGGTTTGATGATTTCTTCGAAGTCGGAAGTGAACTTCCTCACAAAATTGATTTGCCCGAAAAAGGACTGCATAGCTTTCTTGTTATGGGGTAAGGGAAGTTGAGCTATTTATTTAATCCATTCCGGGTCTATGCGAATCCCTGCTTGAGATATAATATGACCTAACATCTTACCTTCCTCGATAGTGAAGATAGTTTTCTTAGGGTTTAAGGATATACCATATTTCCTACACCTCTCGAAAATCCGAGTTAAGTGTTGGATATGCTCTTCTTTGTTTTTTTAATACATTGTTACGTCATCTAGATACACTACCACAAATCTATTTATTCATCCCCAGAAAGCTACGTCCATGGCTCTTTGGAAGGTTGCTCCTGTGTTAATTAACGCGAAAGGCATGAGCTTATAAGTGAAGGTTCTCCATTTGGTTTGGAAAGTGGTTTTTAAACAATCTTCCTCTTAAACAAGGACTTGGTTATAACCCGAGAAACCGTCTAGTAGAGAGAAGATCTCCGAGCCAGACATGGTCTGTAGGAGTTGTTCCATCGGTGGGACTGGGTAATTGTCCTTTTCTGAAGCCCTGTTGAGGTTCCTAAAATCTACACATAGGCGGATTTCCCCTGACTTTTTCCTCACCGGAACAAGGTTCGCTACCCAAGAGGAATGCCTAACCTAAAAAATGATCTTGGCATCTAAAAGATTCTTTAATTCTTGATACATAAGAGGTTCCATGTATGGGTGATACTTTCAGAGCTTCTGTTGGAAAGGTTTTACTTCTAGTTTTAAAGGGATGGGGTGTTGAATGATGTAGGTATCATACATTTTCAAATCCCTATAGGACCATGCGAAGACATCCTGGTATTGTCTGAATAATTTGAGGTAAGCTTTCCTCTCTTCCTTAGATATAGTCTTGCCCAGATTCACATTCTTTGGACTCTCTAGGGTTCCAAGGTTTATAGTTTCATGCAGGGGACAAGAACTACCAGTCTTAGCATTTTTGGGTCCCTTAAATCATTCTTTCATATCAAACAGATTTTCTAGATTAGCTATTCCTTTCGGGATCATGTCACCCTTTGATTTATCCATAGGTCATCCCGTCTGAGGATCGGTTTCTATGGACAACTCTTGGAATTATTCATTGTCAATAGCGAGATATTTGAAATTGTCTTGGTTAGTCAAGAAGTTTATGATTTGTTCATATCCTTCGAAGACTTTCCAATTGGAAATGTTATTAGGTACCGAGAGTTTGTAGATTAGTTCCACAGTGAATCAGGAGGCTTCATAATCTTCTAAAGGCGACAGCCTGGAAGCGGTTGTGGCCAAGTAGTCAACATGAATATTCTTTGTTCTGGGGATCGCAGTGATGTTAAAAGCCTCAAAGTGTTCTATTAACATATGAACCTCATGCTGATAGTTCTTCAGATGAGGAGAATTTCAATGTATAGTATTTCTTACTTGTCTGACAATAATTTTGGAGTCCCCGAAAACTCTCAATCCTTTGATATCCAAATCTATGGATTTCCTTAATCCTTGTGCTAGAGATTCATATTCGAGAGTCTTGTGGGTACATTCAAATTCTAACCTATAGGACAAGAAATGGAATTTACCAATAGGATCAATGAGGATGCATCCTGCTCCAGACCCTTCTTGAGATTTAGATCCATCAAAATAGAGGGTCCAAATTTGTGAACGTGAAGCACTATTTTCATTTCCATTATTAGTTTCTTGCTCCCTGACCTCTTGTTTCATAAGCTCTAGCACCGCGTTTTGGAAAAAAAGGATGTCTCTTATTGGTATCGACGATTTCTCTTGGAAAATCAATTCAAAGTTTTGGTTAAGAGGAACATCGGATAAGAGGGGGGTGAAATTTCCGAAGTAGGATTCACAGGAATAACTGCCCAATATGGGGAAATCTGTGGATGAGGGCTTGTTAGGGGTTTCTAAGTCAGTGACTGTATATTTTAGATATCTCTCCCTATCGATTCTGATCATGTTCTTGTATCCCTTCTGTGGTAGCCAAAGGTGTGCCCAGTCCGTACTGAAGTATCTGTTTATCTTTTCAGAACAATCTCGACTTAATAATAACCCATATGCCTCTGGGATATTTACTACAATAATGTCAATCACTTGAAAAAATGTAGGGTGCGTCAATATTCTGATCATCACATCTTTGAGTTCTCCTATGACCTTGACCTGGGTCATGTCTAATTGTATGACATGTTTATCACTCTTGAGAGGAACAACATTCAATTTCTTGCAAACAGACAAGGGCATGACGTTGGAGGATGCTCTAGAATCTTCCAGATAGTTGTGAAGGTTCCTATTGAATATTTCAAACGTTAGGAGGAATGGGGGAACAAAAGGTTTTTTCTTTATATCTTCCAAACATGTATTCACAGTTGGTTTGCCCACTGGATCTATGTGAGTCAAACTCCTTTCTCGGAAATTTCCCATTGCCAGGTTTTTTGCAAAGATCAAACCCTGTAACAGAAAGTCTTTTTGCTAAGGGATCCTGCATATATCCATAACTGAAATATTGGCCTTTAGATTCTTCAAATCTTCGACCAAGTTGTAATCTACTGTGGGCGACTCTTGGGTATGAATGCTTATAGGATTTTTACCGAGAGCGAAAGACATTTTTGGGTGGTCGAGATTTAACTTAATTTGCGAAGCTCGGGTGGCGTCAGTATCTTTCGAGTCAGGCGGGCCCTTATTGTGCGTCTGTATCACCGAAAATTCCACGGGTTGTTCCCAAGACTCAAAAAGATCGTTGGAAGGCATGATCAGGTTCCGATCCCATATCAACATGGATGTATCTCGTGGTGGGTCAAATTCTTCCTGGTCATCCATATTCATAACCGAAATGTTGGGTTGTTCGGTCAGGGAGACTTCACTTAGAAACCGATTGGCCATCAAATTCATGGCATGTACCCATTGAGGGAAGTCTATTTTGGAGTGGTTTTTCTGATGATAAGTACAGAAAGAATCAGACACGACATTCCCTAGATCAATATTTAAATTAGTGGGGGGAGGTTCAATTGCTTTGAAAGGTGGGTTTCTTTTAAAGAAAGGCTTATAGGGCCTTTGTGTTGTAGTGGGAAATCCCCCTACGAACTAGCAAATAGGGTTATATTATGCATGTAGATATGACCAAAAGAAACCTACTTTCTACCTTCGTCCCCAGACCTAACCTCCATTTCTTTTCAACAAATACATGGTTAGACCAACATACCTTGTTTTGGATGTTTGATGTCAATCATTCTTCATGCTTGATCACTTGTTAGCAACTCTCCTCCCAAGGCTGACTTGCATGCAAAACAAGCAACAAACTACACATGTATTTTACCTACAGACTAATGGGTTCGAGATTCAAACATATATTTACTAAACTATGAAGAACTCATATAGTGGGATGGGAAAAACATTTCTTTATTATTAACTTTAATGAATCAACTTACAATGTCAAGACTGGCCACTGCTCCGCGAATCCTGATCCTGGGCTCCTATTCAAATGTCCTCCAACTTATTTTACTTTGTATCTCTCTTTGCACAAGGATGGCTAAAGGGTTGGGACAATGGGAATGTGCAATTGGGCAGAGTTTCTTTACTCTTCTTATTCTCTTCCAAATAGGACCCCTAACCCTTCTTTTATAGGCTAGAAGAAGCTAGGTATTTGGATGAACCCTCGGCCATGCCGAGAGTTTCAGTCAACTCACCCAAATTTGTGTGTTCCATCGGCAACTTTCCTTTTTTCATACTTTTGTAGGTCCACGCAGGCTATTTTATGCCAGCTAGCATGTACACGCATGCAGTAATGGGGTAGGGCATGTGGGCCCTTATAAAAGAGGTTTTTTAAAGAGTTGTTTAGCAAGGCTTTGGAAAAGAAGGGATATGAGATGGTCTGATGCCAGATAAGGATCTATGGTGCAAATTAGGGTTATAACAGATGCCCCCTAATGTGTGACGTTAGAAGAGCATCTGATGGCCAAAATACATTACCAATCTTTACTCATGTGCCAAACAAGTGAGCCCAAGGACCTGGAACTGGGAGGCGTCGTTTGCAAAATAACAAATGTCTCATCGAGGTGGGCATACCCATGCTCGGGATAAAATAGAATCATGGCTACCAATCAAATACACTGTATATCCATGTCAAATAACTATATAAAGTGTAGGTACGAACAATACATAGTGGAGCTACATCTCGAAATCAAAAAGATGTACATATAGAGTATCCATCTTCTAGAAGATGATATGGCCTAATGGTTGGAGACGAGATCTTCAGAGCTTGAGAAACAACTTCAAGATCTTTAAAAATCAAGGTAGGAGTGTAATATGAGTGTACGACTTCACTACCCATAGGTCTTCGATGGCTCGTCGGTCATGGACTAGATAATCTTGATGATCAGACTAAAGGCTTCATTGATTTTGAACAAGGACTTGAATGGACATTCAGGATGGCCGGGTATGAGGGAAAGAGACAAATTGTAGAGGGGCCGACTCAGGCTTGGTAGAAACTTCCCTTTCACAACAACACGACAAATGATGAGACTTAGGGAACATGGAATTATTCATAAGTTTATGAAGAAGGAGGCCACGCAAACTCTCCATATGTTTGGAAGAATAACCAAACAGAGGAGGAAACAACTCTATGTAGCGAGAACGACTTCCTTGGGTCGTATTACATCCCATAGTTTGATGAAAAAACAAACAGATGTGCTTTATCCAAGGGCGACTCATTATGCTGCCAATAAAGAAAATACTTTTCCCTTCCTCTTTTTGGGGTATATTTGATTTTTTTTTCTTTTTCAATAATTTTAGAAAAATAATAAAGGAATGTTACGTTACAATGGAGGAAGGAGTGTTACAAACATAAAATTTTAAGGCGCAAGGACAAGGTTGATGTTTAGAATAATGATACTTGGGAAAAATCCTCTGGGGGCCAAGGGTGTTAAGACGTAGAAGCAAAGTGCTACAAGGCTGGTGTATAAGATATGCAAACACGGTTAACAAAACACACAATGGTAACGTCCTTCGATGTAAGTTTAAGGAGCCCAGAGAAGGTAAGCTCGAAAGTTTTTCATATTTAGGGAGTCTGAAAAAAAAAATGTAAAAGGAGACTCCATTGGGGTACCTTTTTCGAAGATAGTCTAGTTGGTTCGAAAAAGGGGTAAATTAGCACCGACAAGACGTCTATTCAAAACCATTTTAACGAGTGTGAGAAAGACAAGATCACTCAACCATTTTTTCATTTGTAAGGAGTCTGAAAAAAACTTAACTATGGACTTCGTCAGGAATGTTCTTCTGGACTAGTTTAACGAGTGTGAAAGAATAAGGTCACTCGATGATCTTTTCAATTTTAGGGAGTCTGAAAAGAGATTAACTATGGACTCCGTGGGGGTTCCTTTTTCGTAAGTTTAGTCCCTCGGGCCTGAAAAAGGGGTAAAATTATACCTGAGAATACTCTTTTAAAGAATTGAAGTTCCATAGAGTATACCTTTGTTCATACAATTGACCGTCCAGATCGAAAAAGGGGAAAACTATCGTCAGACATATGTGACTTCAAATTTCAATTTAATAAGTGTGAAAGGCCACAAGATCGCTCGAAAATATTTTCATGTTTAGAGGGTTTGAAAAGGGCTTAAAAGAAGACCCGTTATATCTTTTGGGAGTCCTGAGGGTGAGGTCAAGAGAGAAAAAAAAAGCATGCAAATGAGGCTCAAACTCGTAATCAGGAAAAACTACAAGGACTCTCGAGCCTACAGTGATTAGAGATAGCATGGATACCATAATGCAACCAGGATCTACCTAGGGCATCCATGTTCCGGTAAGCTCTACCACCAAGTCGCGGCACTTCTAAAGAAACTATGATGGTTCTGTGTCACAACCTAATGGGATCGATCCTTTGGAAAAGTAAAAAAAAAACGAGATACAAAAGTCAGGGTAGAAACCTAACCTATATGCTCAAGTTGATCCTCGAAAAAAAATTATTTCCATGGACCGTCAAAAATTACCCAAAACTCAAAAAAAAAAAAACTGTCCCAATACCCGATCATATCCCTCCCATGCAACTCCTGAATCACTCTAAATGGTTTAAAGAAAATGATAAGGGAGGCCAAAAAAGTGACAAAAAGAGGCCAAAAAGTCTATAAATAGAGGTTGGAAGCTCATTATCACCATTGTTGATTTGGAAATTAACTCTGGAGCCAAAATACCCCCTTTGTCAAAAGCGGTGATTCTAGGAGCTACATTGGATGAAACGAACTTCTGTCTGGACCAAGTAAGTACAAACTCTCTTATCTTGTATTTTAAGTCTTTATTTTTGCATTGGGTTTCATTTTGTAGGGGGATGTCGACCTTTAAAAGGTTGGCCCTAGGTCCATGCGGGCTGTCTCAGGACAGGCCGCATGTACATTTGGGCAGAGTAAACTCTGCACACGTGTACATGCGACTGTCACTATTACATCCCACGTGGACCCCCTTATTGAATGAAAAAGGCTTAAAAATCAAGGGTTAACTCTCCTGAACGTTGGTGTTTTGAAGGATGTATGTCCACTGGAGAGAAAGAGAGCATGAAGAAGCTAGTGAGTTGGTTGAGGAAGACCCCAATGTTGTGGCTACCTTAATGCAATGTGGGTTACTCAAGTTTTTCCTATGTCCTTTTATGCGGGCACAACCTAGGCTACTGAATGCCTTGGTTGACTACTGGAATCCGGATGCAGAGGCATTCATGTTAGAGGGGCAGTCACTAGTGCCCACTACCGAGAACATTTACTTTTTGACTGGCCTCTCTAGGAGAGGGGAACCAGTCAACTTCCAGACTTTTCCTTTGAGGCCGCATAACATAGTGGAATTGATAGGTCTATACTATGAAAATTATACAGACCGCTCAAGCTCATAGGTGCCCATAAGAAAGATCACTGACTTATCACTACAGGTGATAGTATTTCTTATTAGGTGAATTACTGGTTCTATGACTCTACATCAGGCATCCCATGCATAGATGAACTGTGCAATCCAGTGCTTAAATGCACAAATTTTTGATTGGAGTACCACATTGCTTGAGTGTATGAAGAGGCAGTTGACACATTTTCATTTGCGGACATAGAGGAACTTTGGGTTCAGAACCATTCTGTGTTCATTCTTTTTTGAGAGAGTTCCAAGTTTTAGTCCTCGAGTAGTAGTATGAGGACATCAGGCCTCTCTTCCTGCTATGTGTAGATGGGAAATATTACTGCTGCGACAGGGTGGCGGAAGGACCAATGAGTCCTTCGACGATGACTTCTTCGCGTGGTTTTCGTGATAGATCCCGTTTATAGAGGATTAACCCTATGCCGGGATTGATTTCTCGAGAGACCCTGAGATACGAGTACCTCCTGGTGAGAAGCGAGGGGAGATGGGTAAGTCTCCACCTTTGTAGTTTTTTCTTTGTTAAACATATGTAATTTTTATGTTGTTTTTGTTATATATATATCAATTTTTTTTGTTATACCAGAGTATTTGACGGATATGTGTTTGTTGTGTGTAGATGTGGGACCAGTGTGACCTACTGACTATGCGAGGAACAATCATCATCCTCGTCCAGGGGCCGCACCTGCCATCGCATGGGGACCAATAGTAGCGGGAGATCTTCCAGCCGAGGAGGATGAGAGTGTATTGAGACGAGTCGAGGGGAACTTTACTACACTTACTCGCATGGTACCAATGGAAGAGATTGAGGATGCGCCACCGCTATCTGGAAGCCTCATGTAATGGGAGCTTCCACGGACATGGGTGGTTGTTTTAAACGTTTGTAGCGTTGTGGATCAATATAAGCAAGGCCCTGGGGGCCCTGACTTTAGCTGAACATTTTATGTGCCATGAGCACTACTTGTATATATTTTTTTGAGGGGATAAGCCACGTGACTGGAATTATTAGTCGCTATTTTGGCGCTTGTGTCCATCTATGTAGTCTAGTTACTTTATGATATTATATATGTTTTTGTCTTTTTATGTCTTATGGATGATATGGCCAGAAAAAATGTATTTACATGTTTATGTGAATGTTCTTTCATGTATTGTGAAAGATTCAATTCTAAAAATTTGATTAGCTAGAGTATCTATAACTTGGTTTTAATCTCCTAGGAACATGAAAATATGTAATATAATCAAAGTTTCGTTCTAAAAGACATACCCTAAAGAGATAAAATCACGGTGTAAAGTTGGATCATGAACCGGTATGCTACGTTTATTTGAGACACAACCCGGATGAAAGTCGAGATAGACCGAAGATGAAGATACCAAATGAAAAGCGTCAAAACATCAATAGCGCACTATACTCAAGCGACATTGTTTGTGGTGTCACTAATATATACCTCAGGAAGATAATAATTGGCCTTGAGGTGTAAAAAATCACCCAAACTCTTGAGAGGCAAGCCTCTGAATGTATTCTTTCATCGCAAACCAAGTGAACACCTCGGGTTCACTTGATATCTGCCACAGTGACGAAAGATGACATCAACGACATCCATAACACTAAAACTAGAAGTAATAGTACAAAGACTATACATATGTTACAAAGTTACCCATAAGATGACCTTCCTATGAGTAATACTTCTTGAGTAGAGCCCATTTATAGGCCTAAAACATTCCCTTCAAATTCAACCAAGATAATCGCGCCTTTTAAAACCTCTTTTATGATGAAGGTCACGAACCACATGGCTTTTGAATTTTCCTACCCCAAAGGGGTCCTTATCTTAGTCATAGACTAGAACAAGTTAAGCGCCCGAAGAGAGAAAACAGAGGACGAACGGACCTATCATACGACACTTGACCTTATGTTTATTATACCTCATTGGCCCGAGGGCTGCATCATGATGCTTCTCATTAAGTTGCTCAAGGTATACTAACCGTTCTTCAAGTGGAGAAGTGTTAAGAACCAAATATCAATATAACATAGAAATCCTCAGAAAAAGTATAAACACCTTGAAAAAAGATAATTTCCAGATAATAAGCCTCTTCGAGAGGAAAACCTCCTTTTAACCCACATTTTAAATGTTCAAGTACCAAGATGATTCAAAATATAAATGTCTCCTTGGTATATACAGAACTAGGAGGTATAATTACAACTAGTGGCCTAAAGCCGACATAAATAAAATAACATTACTAATCTAATATGCCCCAATTAATGGGTAATTAGCCAATATTCTGGTATGCCTCCTTGGGAGAAGTGTTGTCCGCAACGCTTGGAAGTAACTCTATGGATGCTTCTGTATAAAGACTCATCTTCCCAGTGGAATCTTCAGCTGGTAGTTTCCTCCATTTTAATGAAATATATACTGAAATGGATCTATTCCTTCAGTTGGAAAATTCTTGTGTCAGTGATGGCTTCAGGCTCCAATATGATTTTTCCTAGCTCATCAAGTTCTGGCAATTCCAATATGATTTTTCCTTCCTCGTCAAGTTCTGGAAATATAGTTTGAACTGAGATCTTGTCGCCTATAACCTTCTTTAAGCATGAAACATGGAAAACTGGGTGTACTTGTGAAGATGCAGGCAACTCCAATTTGTATGCCATAGTAACAATCTTTTGCAACACCTTATAAGCGCCATAGTAATTTGGTGATAATTTATTATCCTTCTTGGCTTGCTTGAGGGACATCTATTTGTATGTTTGTAGTCTTAAAATCACCCAATCCCATACTTCAAAACTTCTTTCACTACGATGTTGATTTGCTTGTTGTTTCATGCGATTCTATGCCATGGTCATGTTGTCCTTTAAGATTTGGAGAACTTGTTGTTGATTCTCGATGTGATCTTCCACTGCTTGAACCTTAGATTTTTCTTTTAGAGAAGAATTGATGGAAGGAGGGTGGTATCCATAAAGTGCCATAAATGGTGTCTTTTTTGTTGCAGTATGAAAGGAAGTGTTATACCACCATTCTGCCAAGGTTAACCATTTGAACAATTGTGTTTGTTTATCAGAGACAAAGCAACGAAGGTAGCCTTCTAGAAATTTGTTCACTATCTCAGTTTGTCCATAATATTGAGGATGATAGGATGAGATATGAGCCAATTGAGTACCCAAACAAGAAAATAATTCTGTCAAAAAATGTCTAGTGAAGATGGGATCTTTGTCACTTACAATAATCTTTGGGCTGCCATGTAGCTTTTGAACTATCTCCATGAATGCGGTGGGAACTGTACTAGCTTTGAAGGGATGAGAGAGTGGACAAAAGTGTGTGTACTTGGTCAATCTATCAAAAATCACCATGATGACACTCTTTCCTTTAGACTTTGGTAACCCTGTGATGAAATCCATGGAAACATCCTCCCAGCGCTGACTTGGGATGGATAATG
>SNQJ01S0062823.1:41324-63865 GCA_010110895.2 Picea sitchensis
AGTATAAATAGGAGTCGAGGGTATGAGAACCCTATCTTGGATATTATTGTAATAGAGCACTGCTCGATTGGAGGTTGCCCCCTCGAAGAGGCCTGTGAACATTGCTATCTGATTCAAAGTGCTATTTGTGTTGCTATTTCGTGAATCATTTCTGTGTATTGTGAAGATTATGCTGGATATTTTACTGTTATTCTGTTATTTCTAGCATTTCGTTTCTGTTCTACATATTTTATATATCTGGTATCTTGCACACACTTGTCTAAAAACCCTAAAGAAAATTTTTAATGACAACTTTTAAATGAAAAAAGTAGGCTAAGGATAAGATCAAACCTAAGCTATTGACTGCTAGGACAGAGATTCAAAAACCTAAGAGGTATAACTCTTGTCAATGGAAATGATGACTGCCTTACCCTAAACAAAAACTATCCTGCACAAGCACACTACTGACAATCCAACAACAAGCATGTGCATGTGAGTTGTGCAGAGCCAGAGGGTGTGTACATGTGTGTTGGCCTTATACAGGTCGTGTGTATCTCTAAAACTCTGAAACAAATAAAAATAGACAATCCAAACGAGGAAGAGACCACTGATATTGAAAACTAGGATCTCTTGAAGGCTTAGACACTCTTTTTAACAAAAAAAGAAAACAATGTAAGGAAAAAATTCGTAAAAAAAATAAATTTGAGATGAGACTGAAAACAACCAAGACTTAGAAAGATTTCTAGAAAACCCCTGAGAATGACTGATTCTAACAGGGAAGAGGATGACTGCCTCAAAATTTTTCTGGAATCTACACGCTACTGTTACTTCTTCAGCTAGCGTTTACACACGAGCTGTAAGAACGTAGGGTGCGGGTACACGCATGCAGACCTTATGCAGGCCACGTGTACCTCTGTGGGTCTCAAAAAAACATAGTCAAGAAAATAAAAAAGATAGCTGGTATGAAAGACTAGACTCTCTGTTAGCTCAGACTTTGTCGAAACTTCAAAAAACAGGAAAGAAAATCGGTCTTTTAAAACTACCCAAAAATATTCCCAAGAACCCTAGAGACTTCCACAGTATGGTCACCAATTCTGTTGTGGTGGGAAATCCCCCTACGGACTAGTAAATAGGGTTATATTATGCATGCAGATATGACCAAAATAAACCTACTTTCTACCTTCGTCCCCAAACCTAATCCCCATTTCTTTTCAGCAAATACATGGTTAGACCAACCTACCTTGTTCTGGATGTTCGATGTCGATTCTTCTTCACGCTTGATCACTTGTTAGCATCTCTCCTCCCAAGGATGAACTGCATACAAAACAAGCAACAAACTACACATGCATTTTACCTACAGACTAATGTGTTAGAGATTCAAACATATGTTTACTAAACTATGAAGAACTCATATAGTGGGACGGGAAAAACATTTCTTTATTATTAACTTTAATGAATCAACTTACAATGTCGAGACCGGCCACTACTCCGCGAATCTTGTTCCTGGGTTCCTCTTCAAATGTCCTCCAACTTCTTTGCTTTGTATCTCTCTTTGCACAAGGATGGCTAAAGGGTTGGAACAATGGGGATGTGAAATTGGGTAGAGTTTCTTTACTCTTCTTCTCCTCTTCCAAATAGGACCCCTAACCCTTCTTTTATAGTCTAGAAGAAGCTAGGTATTTGGATGAACCCTCGGCCATGCATGGTTGGGAGTTTCAGTTAACTCACCCAAAGCTATGTGTTCCGTCGACAACTTTCCTTTTTTCATGCTTTTGTAGGGCCACACAGGCTGTTTTAGGTCAGCTAGTGTGTATATGCATGCAGTAATGGAGTAGGGCATGTGGGCCCTTATAAAATAGGTTTTTTAAAGAGTTGTTCAACAGTGCTTTGGCAAATAAGGGATCTGAGATGGCCTGATGCCAGATAAGCATGTATGGTGCAAATTAGGGTTATAACACTTTGGCCTTGGTTTCCCTCCTCTGCATTTCTCTTCATGTCTATGATTTCATTTGATAATTTCTTAACCATGCATTGTAGATATTCTATATCACCATTACCGTTTTCGGGAGTCTGTTCAACCCGTTTTCCCAGAGGTCTAGTCAGAAGGAGTCCTCTCCTGGGAGGGGGCTGGCTTTATTTTTTTACTAAGGAAAACTGGCCCTCTTTACATCCTCTCATATGGAATTCTATTGTCTTGTCCTCTTCAAAATTTTCCACCAGGGTTTTCTTAGTGGCTCTTTTTACAAACATAGAAATAGAAGCTGGGAGCGCATTGGCATAAACCTCGATTTGCAACTCTTGAGTTTTTTTTTTCTGCGGGATGGAATTTGTTTAAGATGGTCATGAATCTCTGATTGCAATATTTGACCCTCTCTTTTGGAATCATGGTGGCTGTGAGCAACTCATCCATCAGGGCTCCCGTAGTAGTTTCCTCTGTAAATTTGTCTAGAAAATATTTCTGGAACTTGGTCCAGCTGGTTATCGATCCTACTGGCAAGTTGAAATACCACGTGGAAGATGAATTTTCAAATGTATAGGGGAAGAGTCTGCAGACTACGTCTTCATGTTGAACGTTCATAAGTCTGATCACAAGTATGAACTTCTTGATATGATCCTTAGGTAATCCCAAATTTTCGGGGTCGTACTTAGGAAGAATTTTCTCCGGATGTCGGGGAAGATTATGTCCTCATCCAGGGATGGCCACAACATCTTCGACCAACCAGGGCTAATTGTTCTGAAGCAGGATTTCCCTTTCTTCCTCATGGTTATTATTACCCTCCATATCTTCGGAATCCAATTCAAACTCTTCTTCTTTCGAAAATTCATTTGGCTCAGAGATGTTGGCAACTGGCATTTCAGGTATTAAATAGAGAGGTTCTTGCATTTTGGTAATTGAAAAATCTATTAAGTCTTCTATGGAGTGTACAAAAACCTCATCGGGAGTGATAACCACTATTCTACTTTGTTTATTTCTTCGAGGAAGGATGGGAGCTAAGGACAATACACCAATATGTTGGGCGTAGGCTCTAGTGATTCTCCTGAATTGATTCACTTCCTCGTGAGGAAGGGCATAAGGTATTTCAGGGTGAAGAGGTTCTTCCTCGGGCTGGGGTGAGTTATCCATTTCAGGGATACTCAATGTGTGTGGGTTGTCCTGTGAAGGACTAGCCATGCATGTGGGTTGTTATGAATCTGTAGGTTGTTTGAAATGATAGATAAAATATATATTCAACCATTCATTCTCAGGCCCACCTTCTAGTGCCAATTCTGTTGATGGGTCCTAAATCCCTTGACTCAATAGTAGGAACCAAACCAGTGACCGAGGCCCAATTAGACTCTGCAACGTTTAAAATGGAATGGTTCTTCAGATCTTGTGATCCGGCCAATTTATCGATGGGCTTTGTGTTTCTTTGTGAAGGATCTTCCTTCAGTTAGGACTATTTTCTTCTGTATTTTCTCTTCGGTGGGGATAATATGAGAGATGCAATCCAGTATAAACCAACTTGACAAACAAAAGAATTAAGTTTTAACTACTGGGGAAGAGGTTAATCTTGGGATAACCCATTGCTCAACATGCAGACAATTACTCTATACCACAGGCCTAGTACTAATACATTAGCCATGTGAGCATCGAATTACTGTCTGAGAAACTAATTATCAGAAAGAAAACACATATGCAACAAGATGATGGCAAGAAAAATAATTCATCTACCATAACCATTCATTACATAATAACACAATGATTTATATTCATCATTAAATAAAAGAACATCAAGACATTGCACCAGATAAATTGACAACATAATTAATTGCTCTTACTCATTACTGCATCATTCATGAAACAAGATAGGAAGTAGTTCTTCTCCAAGTCCATTCACATGCATCTGATGAAAATAGTTTTTCTTTGGTCCAGAAGGACTTCTCAATTCATAGCATTCTCAAAATAATTCTTAGCAACCAAAAAGAAAGAGTTCTTACAACAACCATCAACCCTTTACTCATTGGTTGATGTATTTATTTATAATATAAATTTCTAACCGAAATTAACGGCTAATTGAAATTTAAACAAAGAAAAAAATCACCACGTGGCGTTATCTTATAACAGCTTCTTTAACAGTCGTCCCAAGATACTTATTGAAAAGGATGACCATTCTCATATTCAGTCCAACTGACAAACAGGTTTTCACAAGTTTGAGCTCATGGAAATATGTGTTGTTCCATTGGGGCTGCATATATTTCCTTGATGTCTACTGCATACGCCTAGTACTTTACTAAACTAAAGTTCATCTATTGTAGCACGGTTAGGGCTCTGATCAGATGTTTTTTGAATTGTTGCACTTGCCCTGGCCTTGCATTGACCATTATTGAGAATTCTTCAATCCACATCGCATTCAGTTCGGCATGCATCTTGACCACGTCGCTCAGGTCAATGAAATTATCGGGGGTGCCAAACTCAAGTATCCCGACATCCTTCATTATTTTGTTAATTTTATCCCAGTTCTTCTTACACCTGGTCCATTGTCCTTAGATCTCTTGATGTGGGTCCCAAGACATCTTATCCTGTACTTGGATGATCAATTCATGCAATTAAAAATACTCTTTCCTATCATCTGAATGCCATGATTTTCCTTATCTCGGCCTTGCTGGACTGCCTCAATGTACTCGAGTCTTTCTACCACTTGATGCACTCTTTCATACCATCGCTCCATGTCCTTGAATGTTTCGAGTGCCATGAGAGTGTCCTCCTGGAACTCATCTATGTTTTCAGTTAACATGTGTCTCTCCTTATTAAACTCGTTGTAAACTCCTACGAAGTCACCTTTCAGATACACAATAGTCTGCGTGGCACCTTTGTAGTATTCAAAAATATGGAAGAAGTGCTCGAGATCCTTTAGGGCTGTGGCTAGTTCCTTTTCATCTCTCTTGGCTCTGTCCAATGTGGCATATGAGAGGGATTTTCCTATGCCAATCAGTTTAGACGTCTAGGCGTCTGCTGTGTTGATCAAATTCTCCTCTGTAGTAACTAAGATGGAGTGATCCAACGAGATCCTTCTTTTCTTCGCAGTCCTTTGAAATTCGGCCTTTCTCTTTTGATCGTAAGAGGTCACATAGATATATGCTATCTCGACTACTAGCTTCGGTAAATGTTGATTGCCCCATGTTAGTTTGTTTCCAAAACTACCGGTGGTGTATATTTGTTCAAAATTGGTCTCTCGAACTGCCTCACTGTACCTTGTGGGTCCGACTCCTACTTGTCACTCGTCAGGGATTTGAGTGTTGGGAAAAATGGAGGTGTCAGGCATAGACTCGTTACATATTTTCTCATCGGTCGCAGAACTGTCGATTTCCTTTTGCGGGGATCCTTTCTTTGCTTCCTCCAGTTTGGGCTTGTCATTTGGATCTACTTCGGTTTTCGATTCATTGGGTTCCTTTATGCTGAGACCTCTTTTGGATTTTTTTTTATCTTGCAAGACCTCCTCATCTTGAACCTTGGGCTCAGGGGAGGAAACTTTCTCGGGACCCTTTTCCTCTTGAACACGCATAGGGGAGTCGTGAGATGGTTCCAAGATTTCTTCGTCGCTATATATGTGTATAAGTTTGTTGAGGGGATTAGGTGCTTGTGTTTCTATTGACACTGGACCTGTCTCTATTTGACTTGTCCTATCCATAGGGAATTTGAACGACGATGTTGTGGATCCAGTGTTGCCTAACCTGTCAGTGTTCCCAAGGTCTGTGGAATCGGGGCTGCTCAACACCGTCGGGATTCTTCCTAGGGTATCAGTTGGAAGCACGAGCATTATGATAAGGTATGGATCATCCTACATCCATTTCATTAGTAGTTGGCCTTGATGGTACAAAAGTGCACCTATCCCTTGTGCATCTTGAACTTCAGGGAAATCCCTGATTTGTCCTAGGGATTCCTGATAAACTATTGCTGCCTCGATGCCCTCTTGGGGATTGCCTATTCCTTTTCCAGGTTCAGATGCTACAGTTCCTTCCCGAGCCCTGAGAATCTATTGAGTTGTCTGCTCCAAAGATGTCTCTTTCTCTTCCCAACTCATATCTTTGAACCTGGTTGTTCCAGGATCAACACTCCTTGATGCCACTTCATCCCAAGCTTGAGCGTTTTCGGTGAAGATTTCATATTCAAACCGATCATGGGCATAGGGCCAACAAGATGATACCTGTGATGCATGTTGTAAGACCAGTCCCTTGGGATCGTGTTTGCAAAATTGATCAGTGTGAAACCAGAATTATAGTTGACTCAACCCTTCTTTCTTAGCATGCACAGTATCTTTGACCATGTAGAATCCAATATGAAACCCATATAGGATGAAGGCCCGCTTCTTGTCCTTTACTAAAGTGGCATTGTATTTTTGCAAGATGGTCTGGTAGAAAATTTCCCCTAACACTTGTATGGGTAACAAATGGGGTGCCCCTGTGGCTCCGAAAACCCTGATGTAGGTTCCACGCTCATCTAGATACTAGTGACTCATTTTGGATATAACCTTTTTTTCTTCTTTTGGCATCCTAGGGCACTCTTTCCTGAACAACAAAAGATAGATAAGTGCAATAAACTTGTCACAGATAAGGGAATAGTATTTTTTATACCTGTTATCCCATAAGATGCTAAAGTATACATGGGTCGGGAGCTTCGAGGAGTTCCAGTTCAAGTTCAGTCCAGAGAAACCGTTCCTGGCATAGATGATGTCTAACAGATACAAGTCCATGTAGAAGGATGGGTTTTCGCCCTCTTTTGGCATCTGGGCTTGTCTTATGCAGGTGCTCAACTGTTTGGAGATGATGGCACCCCAAATGAAACCCGTGCCTGAAATGGCCACCGTATAAGCTAGGGGCATCCAAGCCCCTAAAAACTGGGAGAAATCTTTCTCCCCATGCAACTTGCAGAGAATTGCCATCAAGTATATGTATGGTTCCATTAGATTGTCCATTGGGAACCAACTGATAGTTTGGTTTGTGAATTTGGTTTCTTCCCTCCACCACGACGCCATGATTTTACTGGTATCGTGTGATGCATAGACACTTAGAACGAAATCAGTGCTCAACTTTTATTCCGACTCCTTGAGCTTGTAGTAACTTTGAACCTCTGATGGCAAGAAAACCCTGACGCATCCACCATTATCATCATTAATCAAACAATTATGTGCATCGGTGTGGTTAATGAGACACTTTAGGAGCTCAATGCAAGGAAACACCAGAGTTCAGCTTGCCACCATGTGTAGATAAGCCCTACGGATGTTTGAGAGGACATCATCATCGAGCTTCCTTGTATCAGGATCGTTGTGCGGGGTATACTTGAGGGGTTCTTCCTTCTTGATATTCTTAAACAAATCTTCCCAACGAGGGAATGCTGTTTTGGCTCCAATGTTTGCCTCTATGTCCTTGAAGGCTAGGGGTTGGATGAAGACCTTATTGGTAGTTGTCTTAATGATAGGCACTAGTTTGGGGGTGAATTCTAATTGTGTTGCAACTATTGGGGAGGAGCCCTCACCTTCTTCTGGTTCTTGCGGCTTTGGTGCCCTTGGGGATTTCTTGGTGGAGGGTTTCTTTGGAAGCATTGGTCCTACAATTAAAACAACCTTTAAACATGTGTATAGAGTAGAGTTGGGTTGAGAACATAACAGGAATCATAAAACACCATGAGTGGATACATCCTTGTAATGCTTGCTAGGCTAGTTGTCTAATACTCACTGAACTTTGGACGACTTTTTCGGATCATTAGCCCTGCTCCTCTGTTGGTTCTAAACTCTTTTTCGTGCAGAATAGGATCATGCACAATGACCTTGATAGCATATAACATGAGAGACTCTATCCGTCATATCAAACAATTAATACGAGTAATAAATCTAATTCCAAAATAAACTACCATCAGTTCTCTTCAATTAAATTGTAACTTGTCGACGACGGAGGCACAAAGGAAGATGCATTGTATCGGTAAGTTTAAATTATTTATTTTTATTTGCACATGGATTAGAAACTAATGTGTGATCCATGATGTTATTAACACCTTAAATGAATCATACCTAGCAAATATGAGGGTTAAAATGTCTTATCACGTCGTGTCTTTCTGGCCTGGAGGTTAGGGATCGACATTCTAAAAAGTAAAATTTAATGTCTATTTTATTTTGTAACCCCCCAATGCCGAAATCGCATCGGGTGTCAGCGATCGACGATACTTCTCTTCTCTTTGCATGACGCTTACCTTTTTGTTTCTTTGCCGAAGCCGAATGGGTCAGTCTTCAGCGATACCCCTGCCAAAGGTCAATTGTAAAAAGAAAGATTTTCATCTGCCGATGCTGATGAAGAACGATGTTCGGCTGTTTTAAACTTCTCAAACGATTTTCATCACCTTTAACGTTTACCGATGTCAAATTCCTAAGCGCATTGGGGAGATATTTAGTTTGTCGATTCCTTAAGTAGTTGTTAAATACCCTTTAATGGTTAAGATGATTCTTTGTTGTATGTTAAAGCAAACTTTAGAAAAAACAAATATGAAAAATAAGCGCATGTATTAGTTTCATACTGAAGGCAAAACAGACAGTGCAAAGGGCGGTCTGGGATCAAGTGGTACCCCAAAGTAAAATAATGGACATAGATGTTTTAGGGTGTGTTGAGTGTCAACATGTTTGTTCATCCCAAGCTCTTCCCTTATTGATGGAGAACTCATTGTCTCCTTTATATGAGTTTTCTTTGGTAGAGGATTGAAGTGGCGGAGAACCGACTAGAAGGAACTTGGTTTCTGGGACCAAAGAGTGTCGATGTGGAAGTGTGTAACATTTCACTTATGTTGATCATATATTAATAGAAGTATATTCCCATCAATTGATATCTTGCAAATATATGAGTTATTATCCATGGGCATGTTTGTTTTTGTATATTAATGGATTATGATATCTAATGTGCTAATGTTTATATTATCACTATATGCTTGCTTCTCTTTTTTTTGAGAACTTTTTGGGTATAAAGCTTTGTGTCAAAGTGATCAATGGTGGACATCTTCAAACATATAGATAAGGTAGGTCCTTTTCTTATCTCACTTGCACATTAGTTTATATAGCATGTTTATGGGATAAAGTTGATTTCTACAGTCATACACGTCTATTGTGGTTCACCTAACCATAGAGATATTTTCCTCATTAACAGAGTTGGCGACCATAATGGGGATGAATCTTCTTTATTAGGGTTTGAGTACTTTTCTCCTTAGATTTCTCTCATTTATATTGTGTGGTTCTTGTATTAACATTTAGCTTGACATCTCACATTTCCTCACAGATTACGATTTTTCAGCCTTTCTCCCTGCATGGACTTGTTTTAAAGTATATACATGCCTTTTGCCTTGATAGTCACATACACATATTATACATCTGAAAAGTTGTGTATATACACTATGTTTGTCCAAACAACCATGTACACCTTGTTTCCTTGCTTGTTTGTTTGGTTTAGTGACTGCTGGGTGGTATTTGATGTTTTTTTAGCCTTCTTGGGTTTTTGTAGTGCCTGTTAAGTTCTTTTGGGATGACAGGAAACCCTCTTTGGTTGAATTTCTAAGGTGAAGTCTTTCTCTTCATTTTTTCATTGTTGTTTTCCTTCACATTAGGTTTTGGGTGTTTTGTTTTCTTGGTATCTGTAGGTTATATGGCTTTTGCATACACAATAGGGGTTATATATCAGAAGCTATTTGCAATCCATGCATTTTCAGATTTTAATATATTAAAAATAAAAGTAAAAGAGGCATTTTCATTGCTTGTTTTGTCTTTAGATATCATTATCTTAGTGCATATAGTGAAGATTGCATCTTTACTTGAATTGTAGATTTGAATTTGAAAATTGCATTTTTTTTAGAAGAATATTATTCATTGAAAGTTAAAGTTAGTAATTTGCATTACTTTCATATTTACTTTTCTTTGGGAGTCCATATACGATGAGTTTCATTACCATACCTTTTTGAGTAATCTTGAGACATAAAATCAGCGCTATAATTTAAAATCTATTAGTAACAATTTTATTTTCTAGGGTGCACAAACCTAGGATTTGAATTGCTTGGGGCCAGGTTTGTGAGTAAACTTCTGTAGGGAAATTAAATCAACATATATGTATGACTAAAGGAGTGGAGAAATCAATTGTATAATTGGAAAGATCAGGAGGCTCCACTCACACCAGAGTTAATCAGGAAAGGTGTGAGAAGTTGGTTGAAGGGATATCTCGATACCTTCCTAGCATCATAGATATTTTTGGGGATCTATTCATATCTAGGGATCTTGTTAGTGACTTTACCTCCAGGTGAGAGGAGGTGCTTTCAATATTCGGGCTTTACTACCTTGCCCATGCGATTGGACTAGAATTACGGTTGTTCGCTTGTGCATCGATTATACAATGGTTTATAAGTTACTTGACTTAGGTGTCTCATAGGTTACTAGCAGGGGTTATTCTACAGGTACCATAGGTGGAATAAAGAATTCGGACAACACACAACCTTATGGAGGATTACCTCTCAGGAGGGATTTGACCGACTAGTTGTTGGTGAGGGCCCTTATAACTAATTTTTATACATTCGATCTTTAGCGAGGGAGTCCGAGGCCCCTCTTGGGTGAGACATACCTTCTTTAGGGGAGGAGCTACTCAACCACTACCGTTTAGTGCATATTGGTTGTTTGAATTTTGGTGTGTTCTTTGCTTACTAGTTGGACTTAGGATATATTTTTTATCTTTAGAGTCTTAAGTCATGGTGGAGTCAGACCGGCCTCCCTTCGGTCTAGAGTGGATTGTTCAGGCCTACCGGATTTCATGTGCTTGCCTTTTAAAGGCATAGAGTTATTATACATGGGTACACACACATCCACCGTTCGGACTTGTGGTTCCACAAGCATGAGTACTGAACACGAGGTATTCATAATGCAGGAGCCAGCCGACTCCAGCCACCAACTATAGTTAATGTGTTAAGGTCCTAACCCACACATAGGTAGATCAATGTATTCAGTGTAATAAGGGTCAATATTAATAAGACCTTTCAATGAAATAGAATAAGAGCCGGATGTAAGAGACCTAATAGAAGCTTCAGCTTCTAGAGGATCTTCCTCAGAGTGCTCTTAATGAACATATTAGGATAGAGAGAAATAAGAGTGGGAATTATGAAAACCCTAGCTTAGAGATTATTGTAGCAGAGCAACTTTATACCGGTAGGTTACCCTCGAAGACACAGTGAACATTGCTTTTCACGAATCCAGGGTCTTTTCTATTGCTATTTATATCATTTCTGTGTATTGTAAGAAGATTATCACGGATATTTTACTAGTATTCTGCCATTTCCTAGCATTTTATTTATGTTGCATATTTTATATATCACGGTATCTTGCAAGTGGTATCATAGCACTTTCCTTGGCGGAAATTATGGGTATCTTTTTTTCCAGGTGAGGCGATGATACGGCGTCTTTAAGCTACAGAGATATGTCGTTATGCGCCTAAACCCGTGGTTGAGGGATTAATACCGCCTTGAGGAAATTCAAGTGGTTCTTTAGCGCACATATGTTGGCCACCTTTGCAACCCATGTTGGTACTTAGCCAGTAGTAGCGCTGTCAGGACAACAAGCGTGTGCGGATCGGCCCTCGTTCTGAAGCCCTCTTTAGATAAAACAATCAACCACCTGACTTCTATAGTGTCACCGAGAACAGCACTCGAGTACTCTCTAATAGTACTTGGGTAGTCCCGGGTAGTATGGATAAGAATTACGGTCTATCCTCCTTAGTTAGTGCCACGAGATATTGGGCCGAGTACTACTATTGGATTCTGCATGTATATAAGAGAGCTACAACACAAGGTAAATCCTTGACTGTAGACACCCTACAAAACCTAACCCTTGGGAACATAAACAACAACATAAATTGTGGCGAGGATCTATTGACAGCATCACGTGTTCGGTTGCTAAGTAAATAATCATAGTTCGAGAATTTGGGGATTTTAACCTTTGCAACATTCTTGGGACCAAAGCATAACCCAGCGGTACGTAAAAAATCACCATTATTTGGGACCTATTCCATTGGTCTCTATTCTCCTTATCACTTTCATCCATATCATTTTTACAGAAATTTCTGACCCTTCTAAAACCCTTTTCGGTTCATATCATCATAGCTATAAGTAACAAGAACTAGGTCGCTTCAACACCCTACAATGCAGTTTACTTGAGACCAACAAAAGTTAACGCTTCGATTGCTATTGCCTCCCATTGATACCTCCATGAATTCATCGTAGTACTGGATTGTCGCGATTCGCCAATGGCGGAAGTCAAACCGCAGATTGACCACCAATTTGGAATCGTATTTTGCATCCTCTGCGCAAATAAGCTCCCTCGGAAGTGGCTCTTTTCCCGAGGCACATAAAAGACTGAAGGTGAAACTTCTTCCCATTTTATATTATCACTTTCAAAGGGGCATACGCCTTCGGCGGGTGGATATAACCAAATTTGATGGATCAGACCCGCGGTTGGGTCACGATGGAACATTATTTCTCTCAACAACGTACCGGTGACGGATGAAACTCCGGTATGAATTGTTCTCCATCTAGATCAAGAGCGGCGGCAATGGTGGCGTGGAGAAAAACTTCGAATCAAGGGGTATGTGCTGGACCCAATTTGTTCTTGGCGACTTTGTAGGAAACGTTTTGAAACCGACACCAACCATTTGGAGCCGTTTGACAAAATTAAAACAATCGGGAACAGTCGAAGACTTCGCGTACATTTAGTGGCTTTTTGAATAGAGGCATGGTGATGATTTCTTCGAGTGTGTTTTATGATGGCCTCAAAGGGAGATAGTAGGCCTTGTTCTCATGGATCGACCCTCGACTTAGGTGGAGGCTACTAAAAAAACTAAAGCACAACAAATTGTTTCCCTCTCAAAACCGTAAAGCCTTCCTTTATCCCGCCCTAAACCCGATTAAACCCACTACTCCCTCAACCCCATTAAAATCCAAAATTGACCGGGGCTGAAATGGATGAACACCAACTCAAAGCCCTCTGTTATAAATGTGATGACAAAAATTTCCCAGACCAAAATGTAAGGAACAAAAGTGCTATGGCCATCTAGAAGATATTCAAGAAGAAGATGTTGACAACCCCCTATACGATTCACGGAAGTTTCTGACACAAACCCTCCCTATGACCCACTCCAGAAGAGGAACCCATCATTTCCCTCAATGCTCTCACAGAAGCTTCTCTACCCCCAAACCCTCAAGCTAATAGGTTACATCAAAGCACCGTAAAGTCATCATCTTGGTTGATAATTGGCGGCACCACAATTTTATTCATGCATACATTAAGCCAAAGAAAGAGCCCATTTACTACATCCATGGTGTCAATAATTTCAAATCTTGATTGCCGATGGTGGTTCTATCAAATGTGGCGGTCTTTGTGAAATGTGCATCTCAAATAGTGACTACCACCTCAAATCCCACATATGTTTGCTATTGACATGGGAGAGTTGTGACATTGTGTTGGGTGCGAATGGCTAAGTACCGGTTATTCTCATGGATTTTCAGAACTTAACCAGCTGAATTTGACCAAGGGAGGCTACACAAACCTTATAAATTTCAGGCATCATTCTTGGGTTCTCTGAAATCATCGGGTTTCTCTCATCGCATGGAAAAATTACTCCAAAGGTCATTGGTGTCATAGCCAACTCATGCCATACAAACCCTGAGAGAGAGATCCCACCCGTGCCCCAAGACCTCAAACCCTCCTTTATAAACATCAAATGGTATTTTCCACCTCCCAAGGACTCCCTCCTTCAAGCTGGTGTCCATGATTATTCCATTCCCCTTGTCCCGGGGAAGCCTTCCCCAATATATGTCCCACATATAATACCCACTTTGCACAAAGAATGAAATTGAAAAAATGGTCAGAACTCCCTTCTTGTCGAAGTCATCCGTCCTAGTCTGAGCCCTTACTCCTCTCAAATTAGATCATGGTACTAAAGAAAGAGGTTCTTGGTGCATGTGTCCTAGTTTTCGGGCTCTCAACAAACTCACCATCCTATACAAGTTTTACAGTGTATCATTGATGACCTCACGGATGAATTGATTGGCTTAATTCTTCACCAAACTTGATCTGTCGGGCTATCACCCGGTCATTATGAAAGAGTCGACATTCCCAGGCGACCTTCGCTCTGGCGGGAGGCCACTACAGAGTTTTTGGTCATGCCTTGTTTATTAATAGCATCCTCCACCTTCGAGCCTCATAGACCATGTCTTCCACCCTTTTTCTCCATCATTTTGTCCTAGATTTCTTTGATGATATCCTCATATATGGCAAGACATGGACATACCATCTTACTCATGTGGATCAAGTTCTCGACCTACTCTCTCATCACCATCTTTTTTTTCACGAAAGCAGGTCAAATGTGCTTTTGGTGCATCAGTAGAATACTTAGGTCATCGGAGGTGCTGGAGGCAAGGATGGCTGATGAAGTGGACAAAAAAGGTGAAGCTATATGCAAGATTGGGCGCACCCCTAAGACTCTCAAAATCTTGTGTGGATTTTGGGCCTCACAGTGTGCTCATAAGTTAGGTCAGAACTATGGAAAGATTACATCACCTCTCACGGCTCTCATTAAAAGAACTCTTTCACTTGGACCCCAGCGGCTGCTCAAGCTTTTCAAACTTTGAAGATGGTCATGTGCCCCACTCCAGTTACAGCCCTTCCCAACTTCACAAATACATTTTGTTGGAATGCAACGCCTCCCGGGGAAAGGGTGGCAATCCTTATGCAAGAGGGTCAACCTTTGGCCTTCACTAGCAAACAACTTCACTCTAGAATGCAGGTGATCCATTTATGAAAAAGAAATGAATTCTTTGTGCCGTTGGAGTATGAAGTCCTTATCTCTTGGGGAAACGATTCCGAATTAAGACCGACCATCAAAACCTCAAGTACTTTTTTGGAACAAAGAATTTCATCATCGGGGAGAAACAAAAATGGGTCACTAGCTCTTTGGATATGATTATGAGATCATTTACAAGAAGGGCAAAGACGATGTAGTGGCCGGATGCGTTGTTCCAGAAATATGAAGGCGAAGGATCCTTTTTCTCTTCATTGTACCCGATTGGTGCAAGCTGTGCACCAGGAATGGCTTCAGACCCCAAAAGTTAGCATCTGATCCGGCGGTAGAACAAATGTGAGACTCCCCACAAGGTACTCTGGGTCGGGATGAGCTTCGATACAAAGGCGTTTGTATTTAAGTAAACAATCGAGCTCCGATACAATACTTTCTGAGCTTCATGCTACCATGAGGGGCCTCTGAGGTTCACCAAAACATATGATCGGGTCAAAACATTCTTTTTCAGGGATGGTATGAAACGGGACATCCATAAGTTTACAATGTTGAATGTGAAAAGGATATTGCAGCATAACAAAGGAGAAATGAGTCAAATCTCGGGCACCCTCCAACCACTTCGATTCCCCACTTATTTGGAAGGATATCTCTATGGACTTTAATACGAGGCTTACCCAAATTGGGAATAAAATACATTGATAATGGTGGTGGTGGATTGCCTTTCAAGTATGCTTATTTTGTGCTCTTCACCGCCCACATTTACTTGCATCCGGTGGCTCCACATTTTTCATGGATCGGAGTCTTCAAAGTTTATAGCATGCCAAACTCTATTGTTTCTGATCAAGACTGCTTTCACAAGCAATTTTGGCAGAAGCGGTTAAGCTACAAGGCACACAAATTGCATCTCATTTCAGCTTATCATCCGAGGCGGATGGTCAAATAGAAATTAGATCAACAAGTGTTTGAAACATATATGAGGTGCTGCCTCGAAAACAACACCGGTGGGCTCAATGGTTCATGAACAGGTGAGTACAACACTACCTTCAAAACCACTCCCATGACTCCCTTTTGAAGCGATTGGCAGACCCGAAGCCGCCGTCGGTTCTCTCATACTTACGAGGTTTTACTCCCGAAGGTCCAGCCGGTTGACCAAACACTTATAGTCGAGAGGATATCGCCATTACTTATAAAGAGAACTTGGTCATGGCCCGAGGGAATAGAATGAAGCGACAGGATCAGGTCACCGAATGTCGTTTGTAGAGAGGGGATCAGGTGTTTCTACGAGTGCAACCATATAAGCAAACTTCCCTCAAGGCCGGCATTGTCAGAAGCTAGCACCAAATTTTATGGCCCTTACACATTTTTAAAGCGTGTGGGACAAGTCACATATCAGTTAGCTCTACCTAGTCGGTCGAAGCTACATCCAGTTTTCATGACCATGTTTGAAGAAGGTGATTGGAACCGGTGCCAAATTCAAACCAACCCTTCAGTTAGGCTGTGAAGAAGGATCCATTTGGCTACAACCGGCGGTTTTTGGACCAGCGTGAGCGTCGCCTACGTCGAAGAACCATCAAGGAAGTGCTAGTATAGTGGAAAGATATGACTCCGGCGGATGCCGCCCGGGGCAGGCTGCCGATACGCAACGGTTTCCACATCACAAACCTTGAGGACAAGATTGTTTTTAAAGGGGAAGGGACATGTTAGGGTCCCAACACGCACATAGGTAGATCAATGTGGGATGTAAGAAGGTCCAGTATTAATAAGACCTTTCCGGCAAAATAGAATAAAGGCGGAATGTAAAGAGAGACCTAATAGAAGCTTCCAGCTTCTGGGATCTTCCTCTAGATGCTTCTCTTAATAGACATATTTAGTATAAAAATAGAGTCGGTATAGAAAACCCTAGCTTAGAATTATTGTATGACTGGAGGTTGCCCCCTGAAGGGCTTTGTAAACATTAATACAGATCCAAAGTGATTTTCTATTGCTTCCATTTAGGTATATCATTTTACGTGTGTGTGAGATTATCTTTGGATATTTTCGCATTATTCTTCCATTTCCCTAGCATTTATTTCTGTGTAGCATGTACATATATCTGGTGTCACTGCATAGTAGACCCTTGACTCACGCAACCTCTCTATGGTCATAGCACATGAAGGTACCTATCATTATGAAACCAGCTATAGTTAGTAGCAGATAGTGCCACCGTTAGTTTGGGTCTCTTGGATACTCACCAGGATACAATGTTCATTCCATCCCTATGGATTCTAGTCATTTTTACTATGGTGCTAGCAACCCATGGAGTTTTCAAACTCCATCCGAGTTGCTGTCCCTAATGCTAGCATTTGGCTTGGGGGAAGTACACCTCCTACACTCCTTTTTCATTTGGTGGATCTCGTTTCCCTAAGCATTTGACTCCTAATATGGGGGTATCCTAATTTTAACCATGGGTCCAATCCTCCTACTTCTGGTTGGAATAGTCAACCTGGAGGACAAGCTTCAACTCAAGTTCCATCCTACAACCAGCTCTCGTATAGATTCGTGACCAATGCTTTGGCATGATGATCCACCTCTATCCTCCTGGATTCCAACCCAGAGGAGGTCAATTTCATGATTTGGGAAACCCCCAACCTGGAGATACTTTGGTTGGGGGAAATATTTACAACCTTCATTATAAAATTTCTACTGGAATGGTGCCTAACCAACCTTTTATGAATAATCCTAGAGGAGGATATAATTCATATAGGGCCATGGTTTTTTACCAGAACCCTAGATGGCCTCTAAATCAGCCCTGTCCTTTCTTGGGAGGTTGGGGCGGATGTCCCTGTACCTCCCTTCATCATCTTAATCGCGAGATTTGTCTAAGTTAATGGAGCCAGCCACCAGTCGTGATCCTTCATGGCCCCATGTCCCCACCAAACTTCCTTGAGACATCCCAAATTTTGAGGGTAAGAATGGAGATCTTGGTGATCATGTCACTACCTTCCACCTTTGGTGCTCATTTGGTGATCATGTCACTACCTTCCACCTTTGGTGCTCATCAAATTCCCTTAATGATGATTCTATCCGTTTACGATTATTTCAACGCACCCTTATCGGAGTTGCTTTGAAACGGTATATTGAGCTAACTAGGGGAGCATATGGGACTTTTAGTCAGTGGGTGATGGTATTTCTTAACCACTTCCAGTTTCCCATTCATTATGATGCTAGCCTAGAAATGTTGTCTACTTTACATTAGGATACCGCCACTCATATCTCAGACCATATCTAGGGGTGGAATAGATGGAAGAGGTTGATTAAGACCCCTATACCCCTAGCCTTTATTTAAGAATGGTTTCTTAAGTCTTTGCCCACTCCTATCCTGAAGGTCATTACTACTTCTGGGGTTACCACTGAGGAAGAAGCCATCTTTAGGGCCCAACATTTAGATTTGATATATTCTCAGTCTAGGATGTTATACCACCTTCTTCCCGACACACCGCGGTCTACTTACGACCCTAGGAAAAAAACTGGACCTCATGTCGATGGAATTGTAGGTTCTGCCAATGTAAAGTCTGTAGAGTCGATGACAAACAAGCTGAAAGAGATTTATTTAAGCCAGTCGGTAGGAGGACCAGCCTCGTCTGTGTCTTCTAACCCCACTCAGTCGGTGGATGTACACTTTGTGCAATCATCGACCAACTTGAATGGTAACTAGCAACTAGGAGGGAATAAGAAGAAAGGATGAAATAACTGTAAGGGTGGGAAAAATGGTAATAAATCCAAGGACAATAATAATAATGAGAAGATGGGTAGTAATGCTGGAGAGGGAAAACGAGAAAGATGTAAGGTAACATTTCCTTGTAAGATTTGCACAGATGATCACCTTACCCATTTCTGTCTCAAACTTGCAGAAGATGCGAGTCTATTAGCTCAATCGCGTGCCATGATAAAGAATCCATTCCCACATAATCAACACTTAGCCTCGAGCTCCTCAAATGCCAGAAATGCGACTGGTGGAGGTTAAAACCAACAATCACAAGACAACGACCATTTATGTATCAACATGGTTGATGAGAAAATAGATGTAGCCACTCGATCTTGAGACTATAGTTCTAAACAAACTAAGCCTGGTCTAGAATAACCTCCTCCTCCTCCAGATATGACTTTACAGATTGAGAAACTGGAGCCACTGCTTCATATTCTGAAAGGAGTACTCAAGTGCTCTACCCATTATCCAAATGCTAGAGCCACCCATAACTATTCTATTGTTGAGGACTTGGGTCAAACCCCTTGTGCGATGTCGGCTTTGGAGGTGCTCCAGACATGTCCTTTACAGAGGAATGCCTTAATCTCTTATTTAGGAGCTCTAGAACCTAGTGGCTCAAAGGTTATCAAGTTTGACATCACGAATGCTAAGCCTCACTTGCCTTACCATGTGTCTTTCCAAATCCATGTGGATTATTCAAAGTATACCATTAAACATGCAGTTGTTGATGAAGGCATTGCTACGTGTGTGATGTCCCTGGCTTGTTGGAAATCTCTAGGTTCTCCACCTCTTTCCAAGTCATAGAATATGTTGACTACTTTTGATGGTCATTCCTTGCGCCCTCACGGTATTCTTCCTACCTTTCCGGTCCAGTTAGGTGGGAAGACGGTAGAGGTGGAAATAAAGGTAGTTGATGCACCTCTTTATTATAACCCGTTACTAGGTTTCAATTGGACTTATTCTATGATCACCATCGTGTCGTCCGTCTTCCATACTCTTTGTTTTCCTCATGAAGGGAAGATTGTGACGATCGATCAAGTATCGTTTGCATTCTCTAGTCCTAATTCATCTCTTGGACCATCGATCCTTGTGATCGACAATTCTCAGCTGGAAACTGAGAATATCGATGTCGAAATGTATTCTTCCCTTATGGGTACTTTCAAATTCTCTGCATTGAATCATCATGTTTATGCCATGACCAGTAGGCATGTTTGGACCAGGAGGTCCATTCCTTTTTGCACTTCCTTTTTTAGTGATCCTTGGACCCTACCTTCCTCGAATTCATCTTGTGAGGATCATCCACATACTGGAATTATATCACCAACCTCTGTTAGTCATGTTGGAGCTGGGTCGACAACCTCTGCTAGTCATGTTGAAGACCAACAACCAGCCGCTACAAGTCATGTTGGGGGCACAAGTCTAGTCATCACTAGTCACACTACACATACATCACCAACCTCTGCTAGTCATGTTGGGGATTCATCACCAACCTCTGCTAGTCATGTTGGAGATTCATCACCAACCTCTTCCAGTCATGTTGGGGATTTGCTACTAGCCTCTCTAAGTCATGCTGGGAGCATGTCACCAGCCACTGCAAGTCATGTTGGGGGCATTCATTCGATTGATAAGCCTAAATGTGTAAGATGTAAGCACAGGATCCTTTGTAGGTTTTGCAAAGGAGATCACCATACTTGTTTGTGCCTTGCTACTACTTTGGTACAATAAGTGTGGTCCTTTTCTGAGGGCCCTTCGGGTTTTGAGTCATCTTTGTCTTTTGAACCTTCTTTGGTTGATACATCAAGCATGCCAATGCAATCTTTGACTGACACTCCTCTTCCTTTAGGGGTTGATGCATCCCTTGACCTTATTGTCTTGTATCCTGTTCAACTAGTGGTCATGATGATGCAATCTTTGGCCGATCCCACTCTTATCTTAGAGAGTGACAAGCCTAAGGAAGTGACATTTTTGACGCAATCTTCAGTCAATCCCACTCTTATTTTGGAGGGTGATGTGTCCTTCAACCATGTCCTTAGCATTTCTAGTTATGTACCTTCTTCAACAGGGAGCATCCACTCTCTTCAAGTATGCTCCCTCCAAGCATTAGGGTGGTTTCCTTTGATTGGAATGATCTTGTAGAGCATCAACTTCCTTCTTCTACACCCTTCCAGATAAGGGACATTCTTTGATATATTGTAGATAAGGTAACCTCTGCAAGTATTTTATCCTCCTTGACTTGGAAAGCTTTGGGTTTTCCCAAGCTTATGTTAGCTCTTGGTAAGTTGTTTACCTTTCACAGAAGTCCTACATAGGATCCTTGGCCTCCCCCATTATATGCTGCTTAGAACAACATCCACGATTATGATTTAAGTTCTTTTTCGACTCGTCTAAAAAATGAAAATATTGTCGAGTGATTTGTCCCTTTCACACTCGTTAAATTGGACTTGAAAGGTTGTGAGTCTTAGTTAAGCTCTTTTCCGAATCATTTTCAAAAATGAAAAGATTGCCGAGTGATTTGTCCCTTTCACACTCATTAAATTGGACTTGAAAGGTTGTGAGTCTTAGTTAATCTCTTTTTCGGCTCATTATAAACAAGTGAAAAGATTGTCGAGTGAACTTGTCTCTTTGACACTCGTAAAATTGGTTTTGAAAATAAGTCTATTTGGCACAAGTTTATCCCTTTTTCACACCAAGTAGACTAAAAGACATAAAAAAAGGACATTATTTTGTCTTTAAGTTGTGATTGCATCTCATTCCCTTGCTTGTGGTATTGAGCCTATAGTCAGTTCTCGCTTTGTGTTATAAACTGTTTTCCCTAGTAGTTTGCATTCTCAACCAAGCAAAGCCTTGTTTATATCCTTCACAATTTGACACCCTATACCTAGGAGGAAACATCCCCCCGAGTGTCCATATCCCACATGCACTTCCCTACATTGAGAATAGGTATGCTCCACTGTTGGAACTAGTTTTGCTTACGTGCGACACTCATTTCCTCCTTTGTATCATAGAATTTCTTTGTCTATGAACAAAAAAAATGACAGGAGGGAAGGGAGTATTATCTTATATCGACAACAGTCGTGTCGCCTTTGAAAAAAGCAGAAAATTATTTGAGTCCATTCATCATCATAATTTTGGGATTAGCATGGCCTTAGGAAGCTGAGTTCGTTACAGAGTCTTCTCTACCAACTAGTTACTCTTCGAGTCCCTATAGAGAATTTCATCGATGCCTCCTGCAACTTATGGTTTCATCATCAGGTCTATTTTACTAGAGTCCTCCATATGCCTCATGCTCTTGTTCAAAGGAAGTCTATCAACCTGTGTCGGCCACTCCTTAGAACGCTTGACTTTGCATGTCAGCCATACCCTCATTTTTTCTCAGAATCACATGATACTGTATTCCTATCATGCAACCTAGCCCTACTTTCATCATTTTTAGGTAACATTGAACACAACAGTTGACATTTAATCATTGGTCGTTGACTGGGTAGTTTCCCTTGTGTTTGACGGTAAGAAATCTATTCACACATTGAGATTTGTGCAGTGTCTTGGATGCCATTAGCCTTATTTGTGGTTTCCTTGCCTTTGTCAACAGTTTTTCATCATTGGCTGTTATTCAGAGGGTGTTTTTTGTGTACTACTTGCACTTGGCACACATGAAAGATGCACAAGGTTTTTGGTTCATGAAAATGTTCTTCGTCTGATTTACACCAAATCATGAATCCCTTGCTTTGTATCTCGTGTTGACTGATGAGAGATGTCTTAATGCTCTCCTTTTAGCGGGTCTCTTTCCATTGAATTCAGCTCATCTATTCTAGAAATGGGACCTAGATTATTATGAGTACCTTGAGGCTTGCAGTCATTAGTGGCAGGCTCTCTCTCCATCGAAATTTGGGAATACATCAATGTATCCTAATTGATGGATTCTTCAAGTGTTCGACACTAGCTCCTTTATTCACAATTGTAAGAATGTACTCAGTGCCTT
>SNQJ01S0062824.1:12725-47305 GCA_010110895.2 Picea sitchensis
AGGTGGTAGATCATAACAACACAATGTGCCATTGTCTATATTTTTGTACTCCAACCATTCATTTGGATACATTGTAATGACTATTATTATTCTTACCTTTCAACTTATAAGCGAGAGTGAGATATTCTTTATGGCTCACAAAGAGAAAACATGACACAAACAAGATTTGATCCAACTGGGTAGGATAATAATTTATCCTCTAAAACACTAAAGCTAGACCCAATTAACATATTATAATTAATTTCAATCTTGTTTATTTCTATTTTTTTAATGCGACATTTATTTTGTACACAAATGATTATTTGATTTATTTAAACACATTTTAATTTATATTAAAATTTTGATAATTTTATTTTATGTATGCAATTACTTAATATTAATAAACTTAATTAATATTTTAGATCAATCTTACTTAATATTGAAACCACAACATAGACTTTATGAAATTGATCTTTACACAATTAAACTTGGACCTTTATAATATTGGACTTAATTAATATTGATGAGCTTAATTGATACACATATTTCATTAATATTGAATTTACTTTATATTAATCAACTTAATAGTTGTGATATCATTACTCAATTTTATGAAATTACAACATATTTAGTCTTGTGGTCAACATGGATCAAGAAATCCTACCACAAAGGGACTAGAGACATAGCTTGTTATATTAAAAAGAACATTTCTCCTCATATTTGGCTTCATAAGACAAATCCTCTCAATCAATACATATGGATGGAGATTTTAGACTTTAATGCTAAGAATATTTATATAGAAATTTGTTGTTTTGTGTCTATTAATTCTACCTTTTATAAGAAAAACAATCTAGATAAAAATTGTCCTTACAATAGCCTAAAACAAGATATTTACAATCTAAGAAATGAAGTTAGTATCATCCTGGTAGGAGACTTTAATACTGGAATGACAACTAATCAAGCTATTCTTTTGAGAAATAATTCCAACCTTAATCCTCTTTGGCTGGATGAGCACCTTGTTTTATCTAACATATACAAAATAAATTCTAAAGACTCGATTGAGAATTTGTTTGGTATCGAGATAATCAAGCTTTGCACTTTCTCAAGATCTTATAGTAATTTTGACCTTTTAAACGACCATTAATCCAACTCTAATCATATACCTTTAACCCTAACTCTAAACTTTGACATATGCAAAATCCCCATTGAAGAAAATTTTGATAACTAAATGCACCTACTTTTTGACAAAAATAAGGTTGATCTCTTCTTAAAGGATTTAAACACTAAATTAAATATCCTATCATATAAGAACAATATTAAAGACCTGCATCATAATTTTACAACAACCCTTTCTACTTCCATTAACAAGTTCCCTATGTAGGTGCCATGTAATAAGAAATATAGAACAACCAACTCTTGGTATGATAACGAGTGTAAAATTGCTAGAAAGGACATTATGGATGCTTCTAATGAGTCCTTAAAATTTGATCAGATAAATCGGTACAAAGGCCCAATTAAAATGAAAAAATGGTACTATATAAATAGAAAGCAAGAGAAGCTTTTGCATCTTCTAAGCTAGCTCGTAAGAAATTCTGGGGGCAAATTCTGATTGGAAAAAATAAAGAAAACAATATGATTCCCTTAAGAGACTATAATTCCTACCCTAAAAAGATTTACAAATCCTCCATCGTTCCAAACATTTCTACAGAGGACATGAAGTTGTATCTATAAAAGACATATATATTAGGTTTAAGGTTGTATCTATAAAGGACATATATATTAGGTTTTAGGTTGTATCTATAAAGGACATCGAAGGTTACCAACATGAAATCTTAAAAAATGGAGGGCTCATCCTCATCCCTCACATATGCAAGATATTCAATTTAGCATTCAAGTAGGGCTTCCCTAAACCCTGGATGCAAAGACTCATTGTACCTATTTTTAAAAGTGGGGATAAAAACAATCCCTCTAATTATAATACCATTATTATTAGCGCCATTTTATCCAGGCTATATATAATTATTTTGAAAAAGAAGATTAGCATATGGCTAGATAGCCACAGAAAAAGAGCTAAAGGCTAGACCAGATTTATGAGCTATCATTCTATTATGGACCACCTTGTTATACTTAGGATCATTGTAAAGGAGTATCATAATAATAAAACCAATCTCCTTTGTTGTTTCATTGACTTTAGAAAATATTTTGACACTATGCCTAGGATGAACCTTTGGAATAGGTTAGAAGAGTTAAGAGTTCCTTGAAAGTTGAGAGCTACTGTGATAAGGTTGTATGATAATGCTATTTCCAAGTTTAGGAACACTGAGGGATGGTTGGAAGAAATTAACTGTAATATAGGAGTAAATAAAGGTTGTCCCCTGTCACCTACCCCTTTTGGCATATGCATTAACACGTTAGAATATTGTTTGGAAGAAGCAGGTTGTGTCAACTCGACTCTCACTAGTATAGCCATGATCCTTCTTCTTTATGCTAACAATATTATTCTTATGATGAGGAGTCCTTGTGATCGTGACAAGAAAATAAGAATCCTTAAGGATTTTTGTTCTAGTATGGATACATCTGTTAATACTTAAAAAACAAAAGTTATGATAATTAAATCCAAAAATATCACTTATGATACTTTAATATATGGAAACACCAACTTTGATGAAGTGCCTTCGTACAAATATCTTGGCATTGATATTCATCATAAGCTCAAATGGAACTATAGCATTGAGAAAAGGATAAATGGAGGGTTGAAAGCTTATTATGGGCTTGAAAATAATTGTAAATCATTGGATCTTTGGATATGGGATAATAAAAAACTCCTCTTTGAGGCTCTCGTCACTCCTATGATCTTATATAGATGTGAAGTTTGGGGATGCAATATCTCTAGAGAATCATGGAGAAAAATAGAGCAGATCCAAAAGAATTTGATAACTTATAATCTCAAAATTAAAGGAAATACACCCTATCCTATCCTCCTCATAAAGCGAGCCTTTCCCCCATTCATAACATGGCTATGACTAGGTACCTAATATACAAGAACAAGTTAAACAACATGGAAACCAAGAGGCTTCCCAAAATTTCTTCAAACTCTATCCAAAACCACTTATGACTCAAGTGGGGATGACATAAAGATGTCAAGTCTTGGCTAAATCATTGGGGAATAAAGGAAGATATCATTATGCAAAATAACAATACTATTAAAATTTTTATTACATCTAAATTTAATGAGAAATTTTGGTGCAATAAAGAATTAGAGGATAACAAAAATTGAGATACTATAAGGAGGTGATCAACCCTAATATTGAAGATCAAAAGTATCTGTATGTTTTAACTAGTGTAAAGAAGAAAATCAACATTGATAAAATAAGAACAAATTCTCACGAGCTCCACAGTAAAATTGGGCATTGGGAAATTCCCAAAACATTTAGGGATGAAAGAATCTGTGATCTTTGTGACACTAAGAGGATTAAAGATGAAAAACACTTTCTCTTATAATGTCGTGTGTATACCAAAATTAGATCTCAATTTAAAAAGATTTGTCACAATACCAACCTTCCTAACGTTCTAACTCATCAAAACTATGGTGATCTCAGAACGCTTCTCTCAATGCCTTTTGAGCACATAAATAAAATTCTATTGAAACCCAAGTAATCCCTTACCTTTCTTAAGGTCTAGTAGACCAATTTTAGTTTCAGTGGACATTAACCATCATCACCACCAATATTATATTTATTAAATATTGATTGATAATTTCATTAATATAAATTTAAAAGATTTTATTATTATTAAGAAATGGATATTTGGTAAAGAATTAAATCCTACACTATATTAATATAATATAACACAAATTATACTTTATTTGTTTTTTTTGGCTAGCAGAATATGCAACTAGTAGGGCATGTACTCGCATGAGAGAGGGTCGGGTTATTAGATTACTACCACTATAACCTCCAGGTGTTCCCATGCTGCCCCATACATGACACATAAGGTAAGTTGAGGTTCACAATTTTCCGTTGTTTAAATTGCATTTGTGAATGCATAAATGGATTTACCATGCTGAAAAATCCTTGAGGCACTCTAATTATATAGACTTAACCACTCCAATTTGCAGATCCAACAATTTCTCACCGAATTTTAAGTAAAATAAAATGGATAATATGACCAGAAAACTACAACTTATTTTTATGGATAAAATAAATTTTTATCTTACATTCATAAAAAAATATTTAACAAAAAATGCTAAAACACATGTTTATAAAATTTTAAAAATTATTCATATTTTTGTAATTTACTATAATTTTTTTAATAAAATTTCTCTCATGATAATTCAATTCTCATCATTTGAACAAAGAAAAATGCCTCGGGGGTCTACGACTCGTGTTTCCCTAGCCGCAGACCCCTCTCTCTTCTGGTTTTGTTTTCTTAATTTTTGGCTCTCATTGCCCTTTCTTGCACGCTACTGATGTTGCGAGGTGGCTCCGTATGTTGATCTATCTCGGAGCATTTTGATCTGGTGATCCTTTCTGCCTTCATCTCCGCAATTTTTTTTTCTTTTATCTCCGATATCTACTATGCGTCTTTTTCCCACGTTTTTTTATTTTTTATTTTATTTTAATTTTAATTTTTAATTTTTTTTTTCCAGTTGTAGATCCCTGCTATGGGTTTTTTAGATGTGGAGCTTTTTTTCCTTCGCAGTCCCCTTTTCAGTGGTTTGAGGCGGGTGTGAAGAGATTTTCATTTTAGATCTGGTGCTTTCGTAGATCAACCCGTCTTGTGTTGATGTAGGATTTCTAGCAGTCTTTTTTCGTGTGGATCTTCTGCTCCATGGCCATTTTTCGTCGTCAGTTTTCTCTATGGGTGGTCCTCTCTTTTGGCAGGTTTTCTTGATGCATCCTTTGTTCTCCCTCTAAATTTTCAGGTTTGTTCAGGGTCATATGCATACCCTCTGCTCTGTGGGTTTGGTTGCAATTTTTCTGGTGCCGAGTTTCCTGTAACATCCCGCTCTTGCGAGCAAATGCTATCGACTTATTATTTGTGGACACTTGTGTGCAAGTGATTCGGTTATAGTGCATGGTTATTTGTTTCGATTATGGATTTTTATGATGATGTTGATGGTTGTGATTTATTTTCATTTGATATATATGTATTGACAAATGCTATTGACGACTTTACATGAGTGTGCATGACACATGCTAGATTGTGGATTCCGATGGCATCAATGGACCTCCTTGGGCTCCGAATTGAGTCATGGAGTGGATTGTGTTTTGTTTGAGTATTTCATTTTATGCATGTGTCATATGGTTGATTTAATATGGTTATGTATATGGATCAGTGACAGTGTTTTGTCAATGGATGCACACTAACGATGCTTGCTAATCTAACTCACATAAGGAGTAAAAGGGCCATGCACATAAAACAGATATTGAGGGAGAGGTGCGGTAGCGTCCCTGTCATAGCTTACTAGCACTCCTGCCGTGGATCGAATTGTAGGTTAATGATTACCTAGTTCGAGAGGTCCACGATGTCGTGAGGGCATACTGAGACAATCACTCTCGAAGATTCTAAGGGGCGTGCAATAAGGCAGAGTCCTTATTCCTTAGAAGCCCTTAGTCTCTCACAAGGTCGCTCAAATGGAGTGTTGAATCCAAGGGTTGAATAACTACCAAAACCAGTAGAAGGCGAGTGACACCCTTGGAGCACGGAGGTGCATTTTAAAGGACACGTCGCGTAAATAAAACTTGAGTCAATGAATCTAGGTGGCCTAGAAAACATTGAAAGAATAATTATAAACCTTGAAAATCTTTAAGCCTTGCCGGATTTAAATAATTAATTAAAGAATATTAATTAAAAATCCCAATAAAGTCTAAGCCTATTCAAAAAAAAAATTAAGCCTAAGTCTAAGTTTTTGTAAGGAAACTAAACTAAATTATTAATTTAATTTAAAATGAATGAGGTAAATCAATTTAAGAATTAAGAAAAAGTGAGATAAATCTAAAGATTGATATAATACACATGTATGCAAGAAAATACCAAATTGGAATTTAAGATAAGAGAGGAATAAATCATGAGAGAATAGGTGTACGCATAGAATGGTATCTAGAGTCTAGCTACCACTAGTCTAACTAGAAGAAGACTCCTATTTTAACTCTAACTAAGATTTAGAAATGAGTCAATCATTAAATGAGAATCTGGGGAATAAAGAAACAACTAGAAGCGATTTAAGGAGGACATTTTGGAAAGGAAATTGACTTTTAATTAAAATAAAATATGTAATTACTTGTACATGTGGGGATGTTCCAGTAAGGAAATTCCTATAAAGAAAATGGTCTAGATACGAAGCCCCGAATCTTCATTGCTTTAATTTCTTATTCATTTCTTCTTGCATGCAAGATACCAACGATTGTTATTAAATTGCTATCATGGAGGCTCTGAACTTTTGACTATTCTTTTACTTGCTTCCGTTGGTGAAGGAATTCCACTGGATAATTTTTCAATCTGATATAATACAAGGTTCAAGGGTACAACGTAGCATGGCTATAATGGTTTTTACATTACCGAGAGTTGTGAGATGAAGGGTGTTCTTGGGCGAATTCCCCTATTTCCTGAATCCGAATGATGAGTGTAAAGTCTGGTCTCTGGATGTGTGTGGAAACTATTGTACTCGATGGTGTTTCATGCACATTTTACAAACCCAAACCTAGTTGTCTTCAAGTTAAAATTGATAGGAGGATTATCCTTTAAAGGCAAAATGTAATTCGATGCTGGGCGAATCCTCCTAGGTACAAGAATCTGTTGCACCAGTGTACAGTTATTCCCGTTTCTGATAAAATCCGATTGCTTGGAGTTTTCGTTTTGTATAGTATTTTTCCTTCGCTATGTGTTCCTCCATCCTTGGCGCGTGGGCTTGTTGATTTGGGTGCTGGCCGCTAGTTTTGATTGCTGTGTTGATGATATTGATTGTAAATGGATTGTGGGACCTTCTTTTCCAGAATCGCTTTAGGAATTTGACCTTTCGTGATCCAGATGAGCGTAGGATCTCCTTCCTTAATCCTTGGTTTATTCTTAAGGTCACTACCATGGATATGTGTTAGTTCTGAATCCTTTATTTTTGTATACAATTGGTCTTCCCTTAACTCCTTTAATACAATTTTAAGATAGCATGGGCATTCTTGTATTATTGGTTGGGTCTTCTTATAGTTCTTTAAATGGATTACAAGTCTGCTTGGAGTCCTTATTTCTATCATTTAATAGGACTTGATTTTCTTAAATTATTCTTTTATATGGATAAGCAAGATAACACATGAATTATCTCATCTATTGTTAATTACTTAATTATGGGTTGAACTTCTTATAGGTTTCCTTGCATTAGAGATGTAATCCTTAGCATGAAACTTTTACATACTACTTAGATGGAATTAAAAACTTATCGATCCTTGTATAAGAATTTTGAGGTAGCTTGAAAACCTTGACCTATTATGGCTATGAAGTGAAATCCCTATAGTCCTTACATATAGATATGATGGATATTGAGATTCCTTATAAATTATTAAATATGTTGTCGACTTATTTTTGTTAAGTGTATATGTAAGTAAGGTAGCATTGAGTTAGTAAGTATGGTTCAAAAAGTAAGCTTTGTAAGTTATAGTGTGGTTGGTGCTTTATGGGTTTGAGAGTCAAGTTAGGGTTCTGAATTTGCGAGCTTTGGGGCTAGGTTTCGTTAGCTGCATCCCTGGCCTCCTTGGAGAAGGGAGAGTGTGGGCTTAAGACCCTTCCAGAGCGGACAGACAAGGGCGTTTAGAGGGTCTCAGATGGTGGTGGTGGAGGATTCAAGTGGCGTCGGTGTAGGCTTACGAGTGGAGCATCAATGTATGGGCACAAGGACCTTTTTGCGGGTGGCGACGGTTTCTTTGAGGCTGTTGTTAGGGGTCGAGGAGACTGATCGAAGCCGCGTTTTTGAAATGTTTCCCAGAGCTTGAGTCTGCCTGAACTGGTGAGGCTCCTTTTTTTCTTCGGACAACCTTCGTGTGTTCAAGGGATCGAATCTGGGTGGATGATAGCGTCAAAGTTTTGCTGTGGTGGTGGCTTCAGAGATTTTGTTGCAGCCGGTTTCTTGTTTTCTCTTCGGTTTTCTGGACCCTCTTAACCTCTCCCTCCTTGGATTAAAGAGGTTTTGGACCAGAGCTTTGAGGTCCACTGGGGGCGTGCAATGTTTTGGTTTACACTTTGAGGTCCTTTAGGGGCATGCGGTGTTGGGTAAACACTTCGATGTCCTTTGAGGGTGTGCAACTACTGGTTTAACTTCTTTTCTAGTTTCTGTTGGGGTTTTTTGCCCTGTTTTTGTATCTCTTTTTGCAACTTGCGTGCTGGGATGTGAGTGTAGTTTGTTTTTTGACCATGGTCTATGGACCAGTACTGCTATGAACTCTTGTGGGGTCAAGAAGATGTAAAAAATTATATATTCACTAATATAATGAGCTAATTTTCTATAGGAGAAAAAAGCATGGCTCAAGAAGATTGATCTTCTTTTGATTTTTATAATTTATAAACATTTATGTAAAGCAGTAATTGATTCTTTGTATAACTTATAAGGTTTGGGTCTCCTCTTAATATTTTAAAATGGATATGCACGTTGCTTGAATGCAATTATTGTTTATTAAGAATAAACTCTTATAATTTTAAAGGATACTTAAAGTACTATTGAATTCTTAAAGTGATGGTTAAGAATATTTTATTCCTTGTGGGGTTTTTAATTGGATTGTAAATTTGAATAGAATTCCTTATGCTTCACTTTAAGAAGATTTTGATCTTCTTATGGGTTCATAAATGGATAGGTACATAAACTGGATATCCTTATCTATATTTTTAACGAGATATCCCGAATTAAAAGAAAACATAGTTGAGCTATTTTGGATCTTACTGGACTACAAACGCTTAAGCATTTGATAATGGGCTTCACCTTAACAAACCTGACCTTGGCAAATTACTAATGATAATAGAATTAGATCTCTATCTGCTACAAGGATTGTACTTATGCCCTTGTAGTTTTATTTCTTTATGTAATATCCTCTTGCTCCATTGAACTTATTGATGCGTGAAAGATCGAGTAGGTATAGTAGATTAATTTAATTTCATCACTAAGATTTAATGGTTAAGTATGTTTGGTAATATTAGTTTGGATTGCAGTTTATGTTTGAATTAATGAGATTTAGATACCTCCTTTTTCCTCAGAGCAGTCGCTAGTATTGAGACCTTAAATGGTCAAAATCAATCGGATGAATCCTAGACTTGAGCGTTGCTTATGTGTCTTGGAGGTCCTAACCGTGCATGATAGGTTGGGCGGGTAGTTCCTCATGTTACCTTTATGATATATGTTTGATTGATTGATAATGATATTGCTTTTAGTTGATCTTGAGGAAATTGCTTGTGTAGTGTTTAATATACATTGTGACACATGACACTTATCAAATGTTTGTTTCGAAAAAAAAAATGCTTACCTCTTTGAACTTACTTGTAGTCGTAACGAAGGGGTCATTACATTTTCGATCTTTTGTAGTTGGGGTTTGGAGTTTTGGATCCTCTATTTTTAGAGAGATATATATGCTGCTCTAATTTGATCCGTCCTGCATCTGGGTTTACTTATGGGTTCATCTTACTGCCCGCTCTCGACATGTTTTTTTTGGGGGTCTGCTCACACCAAGCTATAGTTCCTCTCTCTGGTTATGTTGTTATGTTCATGTTTTGATGTATGCCCAGATAATGGGGGAGCTTCATACCGCTCTGACCTGGTCCATCTAGTCTCCAGGGTTTTTTTCTTGGGATTTTTCTTCCGACGTGCTTCTCTGTGGTGGAATTTCGTGTGGTTCTTTGGACATTTACTGCTTCTTTCAGGGTTGTTCCCAACTCCTTATACTGTATACTTTTCTGTGGCTTATCAACTAGCTTATTGGCATTTTTCGACTTTTATTTTCTGATCTTCGGTTCCCATGTTTGGGCCATGCTTAAAGCACCTACAAAATGTAATTTGGTTCTCTTTGGATGAATAGAATTACACTTTTTCCTGTGGAAAAAAAAATCAATTCTCATCATTTATAATCTTTAAAAAAATCATTTTATCATTAAAAAACAATAATAATAATTTAAAATTTATTAACATATAATTTAAAATATTTTTCATAATTTAATATAATTTAAAATATCTTTCATAATTTATTTTTCTTGATTATAACAATATATTTATATTTAAAAAATAAATATTCTTAAATAAACATATAATATTTGGTCATTATACATAACCTCCAAAATTACATTAAATTATTCATAATCATTTTATATAACCACATAAATCATTTTAATTTTATTTTCTGAAATTTTATAATAAATTTACTAAATATTGATAAACTTACTTAACATTAATAACATTTTTACCAGCAAACCAAAAAAATCGATAAAAAACATTAATAATAATAATAATAATCTATTTTTAAGGTTACAACCAAGCCAACACACCAAATTGGTGTATGAGACCCCCTTGTTTGTGGGACAAGGGACCCCCCCCGTCCAACGATTTGACTGGTAAAGTCTACGAAGGTATACATACCCTATTCCCCTCTGGATTTGAACCTGTGACCTCTTAAGAGGAAACACATATTCTTAACCATTAAGCCCACTCAGGCTATAAAGCATATGGTAGTTGCAATGTTTGCATCTCTTTCATAAGAAAAGCAATATATAACTCACAACTCTTCGAAAATATTAAGAAAACTATTTAACAATTTAAACTAACTATGTGAATAATTTATTTATTTTAATAATAAATTTGAGTTTCTAAGAAAAACATTTAATTTCTTTTGATAAAAAATTAAAAACAATTCAATAAAATATTGATTTAACCAAAAACAATTAATTATATGTTTATTAATATAATAAAAATACAATTATTTTAGATGTACATGGTATTCATAAGTATTTTTAAATTCTTCACATAACATTGATGTTAAATCCATCACCATAAAAAAACCTATAAGTTAATTGTGTCAGTTACATTACATTAATAGCCTTTTAAAAACTTAATAGAAATTGTAATGGCTACAATTATGTCCATGTTTCATGATTATATTTTGGACTATGTCTATTCTAGATCAGTGAGGCAATCCAGGTTTTTTGTTCCGACCCAATTTCAACTTTTGAGAGCCCATCTAAAGCCTTGTTCTTGTTCTTGTTTATGAGAAAGATGTTGCTAGATTAAGAACTTCATCATACAAGGGTTGTAATGTAAAATTCTTGAGAGCAATATCTTTCCACATCTATTAGGTAACTAGCTTCGAGTCTCCAAAAAATTGTATTAGGTTACACCATATTCTTGTGCAAGTTTCAGAAAAACTCTCAATTCACAAAATTTGTTAATTTATTGAACAATTCCAATTGTAAAAGAAATACTATGATTTGAAAATAAATATAATATGCTTCTTGAACTTTAGTTTTTTTTTTTTGTGTGTAAAATTTATGACTTCTTTAGACTGATAAAGTCTACAGAGGTATACATACCCTATCCCCTTATGGATTTGAATGTGTAACCTCTTAAGAGGAAGTACATGTTCTTAACCATTAGACCCACTGAGTCTCTCTCTCTCTCTATTTTCATATGATCAAATTTTTATTATATAGAAAAGAGAAAATAATCTAGATCTAAAGAGGAAAATTCTATTAACGTACCATCTCTTTAATTTATTCTGTAAAAACATAACAATAATTAAAGTCAAAATCATATTCCATTCTTAACAGGAGCTAGTTAAAAAGAGTTTCAAAAATCAATGAGCATATTACTTAGTATACATTGTTATATTTATCCATATAAATAATGATTATTATTCTCACGTCAATCATTATTAGTCCCTGCCGAAGGCGTAGAGGGACTATAGCAATCGATAATTCGTTGACTTTGTATTAGTTTGTGGTTTGACTACAAATTTTTGCATACTTTATAATGTTCGAACTACAAAAACAAAAGCATTATTTTTTATATAATAAAAAAACCCATATATGCCATGATCTGATTGGATGATAGATTTGAGGTCTTATTGCCAACTTCAGTATTCCCAATGAAATATATGTTGCCATATCCAAAGTTTTATCATGTATGGTATTTTTTTTATTTGTACTATTCGTATTGAAATGTTTACATATCAAAAGTTTGTACTAAGATCTTATTTCACATGAATAGTCAGTGTTTCATATTACTTTTTCGTCTCAGTCAATTTTTTTTTTTGCATAGTCCCCACTTTTCGAACTATTGTAATTATTATTATTTTTATTATTTTATTACTATTATTATGTTTGATTTTTCTTTATTGTTGCGTACTTCGAGAGTCTTTGTCATTGTTGCATACGTAAACAATCCTGCCAGACTGCATTCTTTCTTAAATGTTTGCACAGCGCGACGCCCTTCGACGGTTCTGACAGTCTTAAGTGTTTACCTAATAGGTCTCACAGCCTTAAATGTTTATTGTACATATGTGTTACAATACAATTTCGTTCCATTTTTTTGATAGTGTTGTTTGCAGTGAAATTGTGCAATATTGTTCTTCACCGACATCAATGGTTCAATGGTTGATGCTTGTTCGTTGGTTCGTTCCATGCTGCCTTTTGTTGTTTGATTCAACTTTGCAAATTTGACGTCCTGCAGTTGCAGTTGGACCTCTCCGTGGTTGTTCATTGGTTTGTTGTTCTTCAACTTTGCAAGTTGTTGGCCCTGTTGTTGCGGTTTGCAAGTTTTGGGGTTGCGCTTCTGTCATCGCTCGTTGACAGGTAAGTTTCCGTGCCATCGCTTCGTTGCTATTCCTTTTTTTTTCTACCTGTTGTTTCACACCTTGCAAGCAATAATTCTCAATGGTCGAAGTCCCTGCCTCAAAATTTTGTTGCAGAACATCTTTTTTTGGGGATGTTGGGACCAAAATCTTTTCCTTGTTCTTGAACGTCAATGTTCTATAGAGAACCCCTCGTTGTCGCAGCCATGTTGACATATAAAAAAGAAAACCAAATGTTCTTCTCTTGTTTTCTGTTCCTAAAAATGATGCGCTTTCATATGCCAACTTCCACGTCCTAGATATTGTGCCATAGTTGTTTCCAAAATTGTAATGCAAAGGGGTTTAGAAAACGAATTTGGACCTGTCACAAGGGGGAACCATCCGCCGGGGTCTAGTGACAGGGGAATGCTCTTATTCTCTGGGTCAAAAAACTCTGTCCACCTATTGCCTTTGTCCTGTCCTTTCTATTTTGTAGAACATCTTCTGTCTCTGAGAAGCTTGTAGGATGCACACCATGAATAGGTTCAAATCGGTCTTTGTGCACAACAAATTTATAGTGTTATTGACTTGCATTGTTTCTTCTTTTTTGTTCACTGTTCACTGTTGTGGCAACTGGGGGGGATTGAATTTGACAAGAAGAAGGTTGAAGGATACATACCAGGATTGGTACGCAGTTCCGTGCTTGTAGTTTTCTATTTGTCTTTTTTTTTGTTTTTCGTTTCCCCCCTTTTCTCTGTTTTCATATAAACTGAAAATAGTTAAGAAACAACTTGAAAATTGCAGTTTAAGAGATGAAAAAAATAATAGATGTTGAGTCATATAGAGAACCCCCCATTGTCGCAGCCATGGTGACATATAAAAAAGAAAACCAAATGTTCTTCTCTTGTTTTATGTTCCTGGAAACCATGCGCTTTCATATGCCAACTTCCACGTCCTGGATATTGTGCCATAGATGTTTCTGAAATTGCAATTCAAAGGGGTTTAGAAAACAAATTCGGACCTGTCACAAGGGGGAACCATCCCCCGGGGTCTAGTGACAGGGGAATGCTCTTATTCTCCGGGTCAAAAAAATCTGTCCACCTGTTTCATTTGTCCTATCCTTTCTATTTTGCAGAACATCTTTTGTCTCTGAGAAGCTTGTAGGATGCACACCATGAATAGGTTCAAATCGGTCTTTGTGCACAATTTTTTTTTAGTGTTATTGACTTGCGTTGTTTCTTCTTTTTTGTTCACTGTTCACTGTTGTGGCGATTGGGGGGGATTGAATTTGACAAGAAGAAGGTTGAAGGATACATACCAGGATTGGTACGCAGTTCCGCGCTTGTAGTTTTCTATTTGTCTTTTTTTTTGTTTTTCGTTTCCCCCCCTTTTCTCTGTTTTCATATAAACTGAAAATAGCTAAGAAACAACTTGAAAATCGTAGTTTAAGAGATGAAACAAGTAATAGATGTTGAGTCATATGAAATAGATACAAAATCCATTATACATGACAACATCGACAAGGTGTTGCATAGCAATGGGATTTTTAGATTTGATGCATTCTCGTATACTGTAGAAGATTGCCTTTTCGATGCATTTCAGGTTCTACTGCATTTCCGTTATTACTCGACCGACCTATGCAATGGATTGATAGATTATTTCTTGGGATGTTTAAAAAATGGCGACGCTGAGGCATTGGATTCATATGAATACGAATTGGCATCTGATTTTCTTTGGGAGTTGCATGGAATACATGATGTCACTATGTATTTTTCAAAGATGCAGTTGTCTGCATCTGTAATTTTTCTTGTGCATGAGAGGGGACTTTGGGGATATACATTTTGAATAGGGTGGCTATCTAAGTGGCTCAATATATCAATCAGAATATGGTCACTGACAAGAAAAACAAGATATCTACTATTCAACAAAACTGCATCTAACAATCCATAATGCATCTTGTTCCATGATGCCAATCCCGTCAGTGGTCATTATGAACCACTACTATATAGAAAATTTTCCACATGAAATCTTGGAGGACCTCATATCTACTTGTCCCTCATTTGAAAAGACCTTGAATCGCAGTGGAAACAAATTATGCATCGCATAGACTGCCATGGTTTGCAGATAACAACAACTGTTGTATCTAGCTGTGGAGATAGTCTGTTCAATGCAATTTGCTGTTTGGTAGAAACATAGTTCAATGTGAAGTCGTTGTAGCTTTACACTATACAATCCTTTTTCAATGCAATTATAGGCGACATCCATCAGGATTTTAGCTGCTTGCATCAACACCTTTCACCATATCTCCTAGAAAATATGCCGACAATTGGAAGTTGGCAAGAATACCTTGTAAACATGACACTGCCATATGAAAAAGGAAATGTGGAGGGTGGAGGATTTTGTTTACAATGGCTATCTATCATATTCAGAGTAAATATACAGGTCCGTTCGGCCTTTCCAGATGGCACTGTCGATTCCTGGTCTATTGATTCAAATTACGATCGAACAATTGACATCATCTCGTTGAAAACATATACGACACATATCCATTATCAACCTTTGCTGGGACATATCACTGGTTCAGGGTCCACTGTCCATGCCACCCAAACGACATTGAATCTGCATATGCATGGCATGCTTTTTAATGAGAATGAAACTCCTCCCAGTTGATTAAACTAAAAACGTAGACTAAGTTATCACAACTTGAAAAAGTTCACGCGTGAAATTCGTCCCAGTTGTGATGAGGCCATACAAGGCTTAAACAAAAAACGTAGACTAATATATCACAACTTGAAAAGGGTCATGCGTGAAATTCGTCCTAGTTGTGATGAGTCCATACAGGTTTTAAACAAAAAACGTAGACTAAGTTATCACAACTTGAAAAGGGTCATGCATGAAATTCGTCCCAGTTGTGATGAGGCCACACAGGGCTTAAACAAAAAATGTAGACTAAGTTATCACAACTTGAAAAAGGTCATACGTGAGAGAAAAAAATACATTGGTAGTGTAGGAAATACAACGGGTTCAGGGTCCAATGCCAATGCTAGCGAAACCACATTGAATATGCATAAGCGTTGCATGGTATTTAATTAGAATGAAATTCATCCCAGTTGCCATGAGGTCATCCTGGACTTGAACAAGAAACGTAGACTAAGTGATCACAACTTGAAAAAGGTCATACGCGAGAGAAAAAAATACATTACTATGCTTCCTTCTAGAGAGAAACTGACATATCACAATCTAAAAAAAATTGTTCATGCACAACACAACATAAACAGGTACGGTCACATATCCCACAATGGTCATGCAACTATCTGAGAGGAAAAAATCACATTTCGTGGGATAGAAGCAACGCCATGTAGTGCTACCAATGAAAACCAACAAACACTTTCTACCCATACTACCCTACGGAAGAAAGATGCAAGACAGAACTACATGAAACAAATCAAAGACACTCCTTCCATTGCATGTGCAATTTGCGATCATTGAATTTCGCAAAAAAAGTAAGTCTTTCATGCCTGATTTGGAAGCAGAATACCTCCGCTTGACACAACATGATAAAACATTTTCCAGTGGCAAAATTTGTCTTCCATGCAAACGGTCGATTGAAAATGGAAAAATGCCACAGTTTGCAACCCCTGACCAAATAAGATGTAATACACCACTACTAGATGTAAGTGCACTCACAGAACTTGAAGAGAGACTTGTGTCTCCGCGAATTGCATTTACACAAATCAGACCCTGGGGCCATAAACGACCCCATATGGGCTTAACAAGATCAATCATTAATGTGCCTGTTCAACTAGATGTTGTGCAAAAAGCCTTGCCACAATTCATTAGCGATACAATGACAATTGCTGTGGCTCCCAAGAGGCACTTGCAATACAAAAATTCATATCAGACATGCAAAGTGCGTGTGGATGTTGTTATGAAAGCATTAAAATAATTATGTTCCACGGACTGTACAAAGCACATAACATTTGTATAAATGAGAACTAGAATAATTTTCTTGGAGAAGAGGATGGTAGCTATGCACAGACTCTCGAAATTGCTAGTGAATTTGATACAAGTGATGAATCAAAGAATGAAACACATGCAGAGACATTGGTGCATGGTTTCACTGATTCACAGTGCATTCATGACTTGCAAGACAAGATTGTCGAAATTGCACTTGCTGAGGGGAAACGTCCACTTGGAATATTCAAGGACAAATTTGCCGAGGAAATGAACTTCCCAACACTCTTCTATGGAGATCCACGTCCCACTGACATTGCATAACGATTTAATTACCATAAAATAGTTCGATGGGAGCTGCTACATTCAAGCGGTGACTTCTCCTGTCACATAACAAATTTGTTTTTCAAAACAATGCGCATAATAATGGAGCAAGTGCTGTCTTGCATGTGGGTGCGAATAAGAAAAGACCAGTTACAAGGAAGAAAGTTGTTGGCCAAGGATGTCAAGTACAAATTAAACCTAGAAAAAATCCTGAAATCTGATATTGGATACATAGATTTCAAAAACATTCGCATCTCTCCTGACTATTTGCAACAAAACAAGAAAACTATTTTTGCAATGATCCGACAATTGGGCCTGCCAACATTTTTCATCACATTTACAAGTGCAGAGCATTGTTGGGATCCATTGGTGACTGCAGTATCTCACTTTCATAGGAGCATGAAACGTAAAAAACAAACCGATACACTGGAAATTAATGACATTGACTACCTCGTAAGAAAAGACCCAGTGACATGTAGTCGCTACTATAGACATAGAATAAATGCTTTGAGACAATTAATATGCCATGATGAAAGTTTTTTTTGGAAAAATATTGGACTATTTTTTGTGACTAAATTCCAGAATAGGGGGAATGAACATGACCACACACTGTTGTGGATAGAGGGTGCACCGGTCTATGGAGCTGAAAACAATTCACAGATCGAGCAGTTTGTGGACAAATACATAACATGCAACATAGATCATTTGGATCCAGAACTTGCCAAAGTCCATAGACATTATGATACAAAAATTTGTAGAAAACGAAAAAACTCTCATTGCAAATACAACTTCCCTCTGCCGCCAATGAGAGCAACAAGAATCATAGAGCCACTTATTTTAGAGGACAATGTTGTCATTGAGAAATCTAAATCCTTGTTCGCATTTCTAGAACAACGAGAGTTTGACAAGTTGATGAGCTTCGATGACTTCTTGATAGAGCTAAATCTATCAGAATATGAGTACATCCAAGCCATACAATGTACTCTTAAAAAACAAATAGTTTCCCTTAAACGAAAACTTTCCCATATCCGGAACAACAGTTTCTCTAAGGACATGCCAGTTATGTGGAATGCAAACACAGATGAGCAGTACGTTCTTAATGCATATGCTGCAACATTGTACTGTACCTCGTATATGACAAAGGTTGACAAATCTACTTAACCAAGTGCATTCATAAGAATACGTGAAGAACATGAAAGAAGTCATATTGATCCCCTTTACAATGATACATACGCTTGGCAATACACTACTTAATATTCAACAAATGTCATCTCAACAAGATGACATTACACTTTCCTTGCCTTTGAATTGTAGTTCAAAGAAATGTGTCTTCATAAACACTTCTCACTTGAAACCACAATTACTTAAACCACCATGTTTTCTAGAACAAGAGCCTGAAAATTTAGTAGACGTACTATGTTTCTCTATTATTAATTATTACCTCCAACATCCATCTCTTATTAAGAATATATGCTTAGCATAATTAAGTATAGCATTACATAAAAATGGTTAAGCCATATGAAAAGAAAAAAACCATCCGTGATACGCATAAGAATACACAAAGAACATGAAAGAAGTCATATTGATGCCATACAAATGATACATACGCTTGGCAATACACTACTTAATATTCAACAAATGTCTGCTCAACAAGCAGTCGACATTGCACTTTCCTTGCCGCTCATTTGTAGTTCAAGAAAATGTGTCTTCATAAACACTTCTCCACTTGAGAAACACACATTTGTACTTAAACCACCATGTTTGCTAGAACAAGAGCCTGACAATTAAGAAGACATGCTATGTTTCTCTATTATTAATTATTACCTCCAACATCCATCTCTTATTAGGCGTATTTGCTTAGCAGAATTCGTATCGCATTACATAAAAAATGGTTCGCCCATATCAAAAAGAAAAAAAACCATCTGTGATACGATTTGTCAAATACAATAAACATTATGACTATGAAAACTATTGTAGATAAAAACTACTGTTATACGTTCCATTTGATGAAAATGAAGACACATTAAAACATAACTTCCCTACATGGGAAGCTGCGTATGTTGCCTCTGAGACTATAGTGCAAATCAATGAAGCTAGACTTACTTACAATGTTAATCCAACATGGGGTGATCTAGAAAGCACAGTTAATGAACTAGAAAACCCTAACAATCTTGATGAGACATTCACAAACCGAAAAACAACCAGAACTCCCTGCGAGTTCTATGACTTGCAAGCAGATTTGCCTTGTCCTCGAGTAGGTGGCACTGGAAAACATATCAATCTTGGTTTTCAAGTCACAAAAAATCCTTTCCTTATTGAAAATAATGAATACCACAGAATCAGACGTCTGTTGAATCGAGAACAACAAACAATTCTAAAGGACACTGCGCTTAAAAAACGCTTGAGCATGCACACTCCTGTGCACTTGTTCCTTACAGGCGGAGTAGGAACATGCAAGACATTCACAACGAAAGCACTATTCCAAATTCTTATACGAATCTATGATTCAAACAATTCCTCTGATCCTATGAAACCAAAGGGCCTAATAGTTGCATACACAGGAAAAGCTACATATAATGCAGGTGGAACAACAGTCCACTCTGCATTTTTGATGCCTTTTAACAAGTCACAATTTCTTCCACTTAGCAAGGAAATGTTAGATACCTTGTCTAAGATTTATGACGAACTACAACTTGTCTTTATAGATGAGGCATCTTTGATTGGAAGTCGCTTCTTGTATTCCATTGACAGCCGACTAAGAAACATAAAACATGTGCACACAAAATACTTTGGAAACATTGAAATGATACTCTGTGGGGATCTTTAACAGGCACAACCCATCCAAGATTCTTTGATATTTGAACAACATGCGGTTAACATGCAAACAATGACGCATGAATTTTGGAGGGACAATATTTAATGCTTTGAATTGCATACTATTATGCGCTAGATGAAACATTTATTGCAATTCTGAATAGAATGTAGACAAACAACCAAACACATGATGACTTAACATATGTCAATTCGAGGTGCTTGCAACCTGCACCAATAGACCTAACCTTCCCTTACCTATTCTACACAAATAAGGATGTTGCAATGCATAATAGGTACATGCTATCGCTCATGCCCGACGATGATATCATCATCAATTCAATTGACCTGGTAGAAGACAACCATGGAAATGTGCCACATCATGAACATACAACCACTTTACCTTTGCAGCTTGTCCTAAAATTATAAATGCTGGTTGAAATATATGCTTATAACTATGATTCACAGGATGGCATGGTCAATTGTGTAGATGGAATATTGGCTATACCAAAACAAAAAAACTTGATGTCCTCTAGATTAAGTTCCATGAACCGCATATAGGCAAGCGAAAAACAAGCAAGTTGGCTTATCTATATAACTCAAACACTACAAGCGATTGGACACATATCTTGTGAATATCAAAGTCAGTATCGACATCAACAAAAATAGGTCGACTGAAGATTTGAAAACAGTTTCCAATTAAAATTGCATGTGCACATACAATCCACGGATCAAAAGGACTAACACTTGATAATGTTGCATTTCAGCCTGCTGGAATTCAAATACATGGACTACTATACACAACACTGTCCCGTGTCAGAATCATATACTCCTTGTATTTACTAAGTTCTCTTACAAAAGATAATTTCAAAGTCAAACATAAAGTTGATATTGAAATGCAATGCCTCAGGACTACCACAAAATGGCATATGCAGTATGATTACCAATTCATACAAACAAACTCATCTGTATCAATTCTCTCGCTTAACACATGTAGATTACATGCACACATGGATGATATACTCAATGACTATGACACAATGCAATCCGATATTCTGTGCTTGCAGGAAACATACATGGCATTATGCATGAAGAACAAACAATTTCCAAATCACAATTGCATATCAAGTTACATTACACACGGGGTGATGATATTGGTGAAAAAACATGTAACAATTTTGGAACATATACATTTTGAAGAAAACAATGTTGAGATGGTGCTTGCAAAAATATTTTTCCATGGAACATAAATTGCAATACTGAATCTATATGCTTCTCCCCATGCAACATTCTCCAACATACTAAATATTCCTTCCAATGCATTAGACCATTTGCATCTGAACGAAACCATTGTGATTGTAGGAGACTTCAATATTGACATGCTACAAAATAATGCCAGGACAAAAGAATTGGAAAACCACATGTGCAAATACAGTCTCCACTTTCTTTTGAACAACACAAGCCATGTACAAAACACGCTTATTGACCATGTATGTTCGAATGTTCCCATATCTCAATACACCATATTTATCTTAGACACATATTGGTCTGATCATGATAAAATTGGTATTGCACTTGAATTATGCGATATACATCAAACATATTGCAAAGTCATATTTCTATGTTTCAAAGCATATCTGTCTAACTTGTTGTAGAAAACCAAATTATCCAATTTCTTAGTTTTTCCCTGGTTTGTACACATATTGGTCTGGTCACCATACAGTTGGTATTTCACTTGAATTATGAAATATACATCAATAATATTGCAGAATCATATTTCTATGCTTCAAAGCATATATGTCTACCTTGTTGCAGAAAATCGAGATATCTAACTTCTTAGTTTTCCCTGGTTTGTAATTGATTTCGGCCACAAAATTTTATTACAAGAAAAAATAAAAATACACACACACACACACACACACACACACACACACACACACACACACACTTGGATGAACACACACACACACACACACAAAAAGGTACATTCTTCTAACACTATATGTTACTCGATTTTTTTTATTCTATTTTATTTAGTCTATGTACATAGTACTTCCTTTTTTCTTTACATGTCAACTTATGTTCATCTCCGTTTTTTTTTGTGCTTTTTTTAATAGAAACAAATAGGAAAACTTGACACCGCAAAGAAATCCTAACCAGAAATGTAGAAGAATCCATGAAAAGGTGCATATTTCTACCCGTGTTCCATATCCAATAGTTTTTCATTTACTCTGTCTATATTTGTTGCACTGGTTTGCAACTCTGTTTTTTTTCTCTTTGGATACTCCATATGTTCCTGTACATTAACTTGTCTTCATTTCAATTCTATTTTCTGTTCTACTATCTTGAATTAAATAAATTTTTACTCCATCATTTTTTTCATGTGTTCCTAGGTAGCAACTTGTTTTCATGTCCATTGTATTCTCTGTATTGCTGCATTGAAACAAGAACACATTAATTGGGCAGAAGGTTGGAGCCTTGTGTGCAAGGTCTAAAAAAGATGAGGTGCAATGTGCCGCAACAAATACAACGCATATGCCTGAGACTAAGAGGTATGGTTACAAAAAAATCCGATCTGCATACGTTGTGCAACTTCTCTAATATAGTTTTAAGAAACTAGCTATTTCATTTGTTTGACCAGTGGAGACAAAAGAAATATTTTAAAAAATTATTCACTAATGTAATTTATTCTATTTGCACACAAACATGGAATGAGGAAGCGGTCGGTCGGATTCGTGATAAATTATAGCATTGTATAAATTACTAAAAATCTGGGTAAAATGTTACAATATTCTATAAATTACTAAATCTAATGTTGTGGTCGGTCGGACTTGGTATACATAGGCATGACTATAAATGTGAACCTGTGAGTCCGCCAACCCGCGCACCATGTCACATATATTTTATACTATATTTCTATTTTATTTACTCTATATACATATTCCTTGTTTTTTTCTTTACATGTCAACTGATGTTCATGTCCATTTTGTTTTTGTACTTTTTTTCAGAGAAACAAACAAGGAAACTGGATACGACAAAAAACTGTCAACCATAAATGTAGAAGAATGCATGCAAAGGTGCATATTTCTACCTGTGTTCCATATCCAATAGTTTTCCATTACTCTGTCTGTATTTGTTGAACTGCTTTGCAGCTCTGTTTTTTTTTCCTCCTTGGATACTCCATATCTTCCTATACATTGACTTGTCTTCATGTCAATTATATTTTCTATGCTGCTATCTTGAAATAAATAAATTTGTACTCCCATCTTTTTTTTTCATGTGTTCCTACGTAGCATCTTGATTTCATGTCGATTGTATTCTCTGTACCGTGACCTTTCCTTTTCCTCTTCTATACTTATCCGTTCTCCCTTTTTTTCTTCCCCTCTATTATCTGTTTCTAATTCTATACTTAGTCCCATGTCTATGCTCGTAGGTTCCCAGGATGGCAGAGCGACAGATTCCATGTCCATCTATATCTTTACATCACGAGTCCAGTTTCCATAGTTGACGAATTTTATGGCTGCGGGTTCCTGCGTAGGCACGATCGAACTCTCATGCCCCATGTTCGCGGTATACATCTTGCGCCCGAAACTTTGGTAATCTACAATTCGACCCTGGACTCGAAGATTGCGACTTATTTTTCTCAACATCTGTTGATATTTCAAAGCATCTGTTGATATTTTTCCCAGTTCATTTCCACAACTAGCCAATTTTATGGCCGCGGGTTCCCCCCAAAATGCATTATTGAACTCCCATGCCCTGTGTTCAGATATGCATCTTGCATCCAAAACTCCGGTTATCTACAATTCGACCCCAAACTTCTCAAACTCGCAAGCCTCACTCTTTATTGAACTTACAAATTGTATATCCATCTATATCTTGACATTACGAATCCGATCGACTGCTTTTGTTTCCTTAGCCAATTTTATGGCCGCGGGTTCTCGGGTACACATTATCGAATTCTCATTCCCCATGTTCCGAGTATACATCTTGCATCCAAAACTTGGGTGATCTACAATTCCACCACGGACTCCCAGGTTAAAAAAAGTACGAAAGCATCTTTAATTCTCCTACATGCCCGCCACGTTTGGCCCTTCCCAATACACATTAATTATGATTTTACTGGTGATATCTCACCACAGATGTTCCAAAAGATTGGCATTAATAAGTGGAAAGCTCGAGGTAATCTCCCATTAAAATGAATTTATGGGAGAATATTATGGAATCTGATTATTTTCTTTCTGTCGATCTTGAATTCACAAAAAAAATGATGGTTGTTTTGTTTTTTTTAAGGCGTCATCATAGAAAGAATGCTATATTGTGCTGGCCCACTGTCATCTACATAGGTGTTCACATGATGCCGCTCTTTAGTATTGTGCATATCATTTTTGAACCTTACAGGTTCACATATTTGAGAGTGTGCTTGCAAATGAAAAATGTTACTCCACCCTTCCAATATGAACATAGTTTGCATTTGGGCCACAAAGAACAGTAATAAAATAAAATAATATGGAAATTGTTTAAGTAAATATAAACAAATTATCTTCTGACTTGAACCTGTTTTTGTCAAGATCCAGGTATATTACATAGCTATCAATGTTTTCCCCGCTTTTCAATAGTTTCTCGATTTCCCTGCCATCTTCACATGCTTTCCCAATGCAAATTGATGACGCTTTTATTAGCATTGAAAAGATTGGCATTAAAAGGTGAAAAGGTCGAGGGAATCTCCCATTAAAACACATTGAACCAAGATTTACCGGAGCTTATATTATGATGTTGTAGCATCCACTTTAAATACAATGAGGAGAAAAGGAAGGTTTTCATTACCTTATGGCTGCAGCTCGACAACATTTCTGTAAAGACACCTTGAATATTTTCGGGCACGAGGACCAGCATTTTCAGTGGTCCATAGCTTATGACTACTACTCGGGCACTTCTTCCCAAATGAAAGTTATCTCGACATCTGAAATTGCAACGATAGATTGTATCCCCGATTATTTTTACTTTGAGAACTTGGTCACGTGCTGCGCCGATAACTATATTCCAAACCAACGGATTGTCCATATGGGTGATCATTTTCAAAACTTCCTATCGCCTCAAGTATTTTGAAAGATGTTAACACTTCCCAACCCAATGCCTACTTTCAAGGGTGAGAATTGAAAACAGTTCTTAAAGAAGCATGGTAATGAATTGGACCTCTAGCTGAAGTTATTACAGGACCCAACGCCCGCTCCCCAAGACATGGCCATGTTACAGGTTAGTGCATGTAAAAACCTTTTTCGGAAAATTGCATGGCTTTTCACGAGGAAAACGAGAGAATAAAGTGAAACCGACATCTCTCAGATGATTCTATATATTTTATATTTTACGGTCAAGTAACAAACCATCTTCCATTGCTGCAAGTTGATTTCCATTCAAATCTCTTCCCAGTTATTGCAATTAAGGAGGCAGAAGAAATTCTTTATGCCATTTTATTTAATTTTCGTTGTGTCGAATTGCTATCCATTTCCTGGACTATCTATGTGTAGGGAGATGAACTTTGAATTTGACCCAATAACTTTTTCATGCCAGAAATTATGGAGACACGACGCTTGCGAACAATTTTATAAGGTCTTTAATTGTTTTGTTTCAGTTTTTAAAGCATTGATATTTGGAAATTATTTCCCCCAGCTTTGTGGCCAGCCAACAATATTCCTGGATAGGAAGGGCACACTAAAAGAAATGCATAACTATAATTTTATAAGGATTTTTGGGTCTAAACAAAATTCCTGCTTCCTTCCATGTCATGTAACTAGTACAATGTTTTTTGTTGGAATAACAAAGGAGTACATCTACTGGTTGCATTTTTTCCATGAAAGAAGGAAAAGACAATTAATCTCTCTGCCTTGGAAAGTCTGGGATTTCATGGTCAGGAACCACTTCAACATTTCTTTCACTAACACTATCCTGAATGAACTTCGTACCAGTACCAATGATTCGCACAAGGAGAACCGAAAAGACCCAGGTAAAAAAAGTTCCCAATCCCCAACCGCCACAACCAAGACCACAACATCTCGTAGTAGTAATCCAACAACCTACCCAAGTAACAAAGTCACACACAATTCTTCAGGTGGAGGAGGAGATAAGAACCCTCCCTTCGACAAAATTGAAAGTTGTCACAAACTTCTCGTGGGAAAAAAACGGAAAACAATAGTCCAAGAACAGGAAGGACTGAGGGGAGAAATTGATATCTACGATCTCTCCCTCGAAGATATGGAACTAGAAATTAACATTGACAAAATGTTCCATGACGATGACCACCTAGGGAGCACTACTGCGCATAATCCTAGGATGGAAATAATTGGCATAGATACATTGGACGAAGAAGAGTCTTTTGCATCTTAAAGCGCTGTTTTTGACAACGAATTAAAAAAATTGATTATTGAAAACATAGATGTAAAGAATAAGAAAGAGACATCTCGTTCAGAGATCAACCTACACAACATGCGCCCTTCCCAGATATCCAATATGCATCGAGCAACTGGATATACTTTAGACAACTCTATTAGCGGCCTTGAAACCAAAAACCTCATGTTAAAGAATCGAATAAAGGAATTGGAGGCAACTCTAATACCTCTCCCACTGTTTGCTACTCCTTTGGAAATGGTTGGGTCCACTGCACCTGCGCCAAAGTTAAAAGCATTAGCAAGCCTTCTCACATTGGCCCAAGACAATGTGGAAAAGAATATAAACAGAAGAATGGAATTAATAACAGAATCTTGGGAGATGTCAAAGAATATGGTCTCTTTTGGAGCAAGAGCGCATGCTTTTCATGGGTATCTGCAAGCAGATCTAAAGAATGAGCAAGGTTTTTATCTCGATGCAGTTTTACCATTTTGTGTTAAAGTTACCGGTATGACGGAATTCAGAAGAAGACATGAGGATCTCCCTTCCCTGGATCGAATAGACCAGCTAAACGCATGCTGGAAAGAAAAGGTAAAGAACCTGAATGGTATCATTCAATAATGTAGCCAGATCATATCTAAAAGAGACAAACTATTCAAGAAGCTAACTGAGATAGATATAGCTACCAACACCAGTGAAGTCTAGGACCCGAAATTGATATTCAACTCATTGTTTTTAACTAAGCAAACATTTGATGATCAAGTTCATATCTATAAAAGACTGTCATTTGAAAATTTCTATGGCATTCTTGAATATGGTGAGGATGATGTGAAAAATTGGCTAGTTGGTTATGCAATTACAAACCAAGATATTCAAGAAGAATCAAACAACCTGTATATTTATCTAAGGGACTTGGAAAGTGAATTATTCAATATAAAAATCCAGCATGAAATGAACGTGGTGCCAATGAGGGGCTACATCAAAGAATGGTTGAAAAAGACTATCAACCAGATTACCAATGAAGGTAAAAGCCGAGGAAAGCCATAAAAGGAAATCAACGAGAAAATGACAAGGCATGGGACACCACCATAGTAAGTTGATACTCATTACATTCTTCTATCTTCACCCACTTATTCTAACAAAGCTTTAAGAAAGATCTGACAATTTTCTCTTTCTTCTTGCCAGGTTTTGCTGTTTTCCATCGCCCACTTTCTTCTTTCTACAAAATTCATTCTTGTACATCTTTTATTTGCAGCCCGTGGTAGTCCCAATCAGAATCATTCTGGCAAACACATTTTTATTTCAAAGAATATGTACTGAACTAATTTTTTTTTAGAAATTCCAGGACAACTTTTTTTGGAAATATTCTCAAATGTATTTTGTGACCCAATTTATCTGAATATAAATATTTGGGGTTGTTCTATGCTGATATTCAATGAATTTCTTCTTTCTACAAACTTCATTCTTGTACATCTTTGCTTTGTAGTCCACGACAGTCCCAATCAGAGTCATTCTGACAAACACATTTTTATTTCATAGAATATGGACCGAACTATAGCTTTTTTTAGAAATTCGAAGACAACTTTTTTTGGGAAATATTCTCAAATGTATTTTGTGGCCTAGTTTACCTGAATATAAATATTTGAGTTTGTTCTATGCTGATATTCAATGTTTGGTGTTGTTATTGAACAAAAAATTTCAAGCCCAAAACACCATTCAAATTCGAACATGGTTTACATTTGGACCACAAATAATCTATTAAGATACATTAATATGGATACATTTTAAGTAAACATAAACAAAATACCTTTAAAATTGAACCTGACTTTCTTGGGCTATCTATGACAGATATCCCATTTGCTCACAAGATATTTTTCTGCATGTTTCTGGAGAAGTTATATACTTATTGCATATACTTGGAAAGAAGTGCGAAGGTGGCGGGCACATAAATACCCGTGTAAAGCAGTCGGATGAGATTCAAAATAGGGTGGCAAGGGTTCCTGAGGAGACATAAGGCCCCGACTGTCAAATTGTATATATCGGAACATTTCAGTGCAAAATGTGTAACACGAAGAGGGTCTTCCTGCCATCCTCAATTCAAATTCATTCTGCTTTCACTAGTGACAACTCAGTGCACAACTTTGCTTATTGGCATTACAAGCAAATAACGTATTCAATAGCGATTTACGAGAGCCCGACCGACCCCTGGGTTGGCACTATTATAAATCTTGCACCCAAAAGTTGGGTCATCTACAATTCCGCCATATACATCTTGCACCCAAAACTTCTGTGGTCTACAATTCGTCCACATATTGGAACATGGTTTGCATTTGGATCACAAATAATCTATTAAGAAACATTAATATAAATACAATTTAAATAAATATATTTAAAGTTGAACCTGACTTTTTACGACTCGTGGATTGGTCCTATATCATCACATCATGAGCCCGACCGACCACAGTTCCTTTCAACACTTAGTCAATTATCTCTCCGCGGGGTCGCCACTTAACGCTATCAAATTTTTATGTCCCCTGTTCCATGATATATGTATTCAATAGCGATTTACGGGAGTCCGATCGACCCCTTGGGTTGGTGCTATTATAAATCTTGCACCCAAAACTTCCGTCATCTACAAGTGTGTGATATACATCTTGCACCCAAAACTTTTGTACTCTAGAATTCGTCGTGACTTAGCACTACCGATTTCTTATGCTCCCTGTTCCGTGATATACATGTTGCACACAAACATAAACAAAATCCATTTAAACTTGAACCTAACTTTCTCGGGCTCCTGGATTGCCCACGGGTTGATCAGTTAGCGGACTGTCAAATCCTCATTTCCATCTATATCTTCACATCAGGAACCTGACCGACGACCGTACCTTTCAACACTTGGCCAAATATCTCACTACGACATCCCAACTTAGCACCATCACATTCTTATCCCGCGTGTTTCGTTATATACATCTTGCACCCAACACTTTCGTCATATACATTTTGCACCCAACAATTCCGTGATAAAAGATAAAGTATAGAAGACGAAAAATAAGGGTTACTATATTCACATCTGTGATAGATATCCCTTTTGCTCACAAGATTTTTTTCTGCATGTTTCTGGAGAAGTTATATACTTATTGCATATATTCGGAAATAAGTGCGAAGGTGGCAGGCACATAAATACCCGTGGAAAGTAGTTGGACGGGCTTCAAAATAGGGTGGCAAGGGTTCCATAGGAGACGTAAGGCCTCAACTGTCAAATTGTATATCTCAGAACATTTCAGTGAAAAATGTGTAACACGAAGAGGGTTTTCCTTCCATCCTATATCGTCACATGATGAACCCGACCAACTGCAGTTCCTTTCAACACTTAGTCAATTATCTCTTCGCGGGGTCACCACTTAGTGTTATCAAATTTTTATGCCCCCTGTTCTGTGATATACATATTCAACAATGATTTACAGGAGTTTGACCGACCCCTGGGTTGGCGCTATTATAAATCTTGCACCCAAAACTTCCGTCATCTACAAGTGCGTGATATACATCTAAACAACTTGAAAATCACAGTTTAAGAGATGAAACAATTCATCGCGACTTAGAGCTATCGATTTATTATGCCCCCTGTTCCGTGATATACATGTTGCACACAAACATAAACAAAATCCCTTTAAACTTGAACCTGACTTTCTTAGGCTCCTGGATTTCCCACGGGTTGATTGGTTAGCGGATTGTCAAATCCTCATTTCCATCTATATCTTCACATCAAGAACCCGACCAATGACCGTCCCTTTCAAAACTTGGCCAAATATCTGACCGCGATGTCCCAACTTAGTGCTATCAAATTTTGATCCCACGTGTTCCATTATATACAGCTTGCACCCAATACTTCCATCATATACATTTTTCACACAACAATTCTGTGATAAAAGATAAAGTATAGAAGAAAAAAAAGAAGAGTTAATATATTCACATCTGTGATAGATATCCCTTTTGCTCGAAAGATATTTTTTTTGCATGTTTCTGGAGAAGTTATATACTTATTGCATATATTTGGAAATAAGTGCAAAGGTGGCGGGCACATAAATATCCATGGAAAGCGGTTGGACGGGCTTCAAAATAGGGTGGCAAGGGTTCCCGAGGACATTTAAGGCCCCGACTGTCAAAATGTATATCTCATAACATTTCAGTGCAAAATGTGTAACATGAAGAGGGTATTCCTGCCATCCTATATCGTGACATGATGAGCTCGACCGATCGCAGTTCCTTTCAACACTTAGTCAATTATCTCTCTGTGGGGTCGCTACTTAGTGCTATCGAATTTTTATGCTCCCTGTTCTATGATATACGTATTCAACAACGATTTACGGGAGTCCTATTGACCCCTGGGTTGGCGCTATTATAAATCTTGCACCCAAAACTTTTGTCATCTACAAGTGCGTGATATACATCTTGCACCCAAAACTTCTGTACTCCACAATTCGTCGTGACTTAGCGCTATCGATTTTTTATGCCCCTTGTTCTGTGATATACATGTTGCACACAACACTTCCGTGATACAAATTTTGCACCGAACACTTGCGTCATTTACAATTCGATCCCAGTTATAAAGTCCGCCTACCCGTAAATCCACGATCTGAAAAGTGGTTAGGCATCGAATGGCTAGCGGTTGGTCGGAGTCATGATATAAAAGCATGAGCGCAAATGTGAATCGGTGCGTCCGCTAATGTGCACATTGGGACATTTTCAGAAAAACAGCTAAGTAACGAGAAAGAGAGAGTAGAGTGGAAAAACAAACGAGAATTTGGTTGAGTATAGAAGAGGGAAAAGAAGGTCCAATATATTCAAATCTGCAATAGATATTCCATTTCCTACCAAGATCTTTTCTGTATGTCTCAACTGGGGAAAGCAGTTGGACGAGCTTCAAAATAGGCTGACAAGGGTTCTCGAGGAGACATAAGGCCCCTCCTGTTAAATTGTATATATCGAAACATTTTGGTGCAAAATGTGTAACACGAAGAGGGTACTTATGTAGTCTACAATTCGTCGTGACTTAGCGCTATCGATTTCTTATGCCCCCTGTTCCATGATATACATGTTGCACACAACACTTCCGTGATATAAATTTTGCACCAAACACTTGCGTCATTTACAATTCGACCTCGGTTATAGAGCCTGCCTACTTAGAAATCCGTGATCTGAAAAGTGGTTAGGCATCGAATGGATAGTGGTCGGTAGGAGTCACGATATAAAAGCATGAGCGCAAATGTGAACTGGTGCATTCGCCAACGCGCGCATTGAGAAATTTTCAGAAAAACGACTAAGTAACGAGAAAGAGAGTAGAGTGGAAAAACAAATAGGAATTTGGTTGAGTATAGAAGAGGGAAAAGAAGGTCCAATATATTCAAATATGCAATAGATATTCCATTTCCTAGCGAGATCTTTTCTATATGTCTCAACTATGGAAAGAGGTCATATGGGCTTCAAAATAGGTTGACAAGGGTTCTGAGGAGACATACGACCCTTCCTATCAAATTGTATATATCGGAACATTTTGGTGCAAAATGTGTAACACAAAGAGGGTATTCATGCCATCTTCAATTCAAATTCATTCTGCTTTTAATGGTGACAACTTAGTGCACAGATTCGCTTGTTGGAATTAACAAGCAAAAAATGTATTCAACAACGATTTATGGGAGCTCAACCGACCCCCGGGTTGGCGCTATTATAGATCTTACACCCAAAACTTGCATCATCTACAGTTCCGCCATATACATTCTGCACCCAAAAATTCTGTGGTCTACAATTCATCCACATATTGGAACAAGGTTTGCATTTAGACCACAAATAATCTACTAAGATACATTAATATAAATACAATTTAAATAAATATATTTAAACTTCAACCCAAATTTTTTTGAACTCGTGGATTGGTCCTAAATCATCACATCACGAGCTCAACCGACCGCAATTCCTTTCAACACTTAGCCAATTATCTGTCCACAGGGTCACGACTTAGCACTATTGAATTTTTATGCCCCTTGTTCCATGATATACGTATTCAACAACAATTTACGGAAGTCCGATCGACCCCCGGGTTAGCATTATTATAAATCTTGCACCCAAAACTTTCGTCATCTACAAGTGCGCGATATACTTCTTGCACCCAAAACTTCCATACTCTACAATTCATCGTGACTTAACGCTATCAATTTCTTATGCCTCCTGTTACGTGATATACATGTTTCACATAACACTTCCGTGATATACATTTTGCACCAAACACTTGCGTCATTTACAATTCGACCCCGGTTATAAAGCCTGCCTACCCAAGAATCCACGATCTGAAAAGTGGCTAGGCATCGAATGGCTAGCGGTCGATCGGAGTCACGATATAAAATCATGAGCGAAAATGTTAACCAGTGCCTCCGCCAACGCGCGCATTGGGACATTTTCGGAAAAAATGGCTAAGTAACGAGAAAGAGAGAGTATAGGGAAAAAACAAACGAGAATTTGGTTGATTATAGAAGAGGGAAAAGAAGGTCCAATATAATCAATTCTGCAATAGATATTCCATTTCCTAGAAAGATATTTTTTGTATGTTTTTGGAGAAGTTGTATACATATTGCATATACTTGGAAAGAAGCTTGAAGGTAGCAGGCACTGGAAACAACAACTAGAAATTGGAAATTTCCTAAACCCGCGTCAAGAAACGGTCAACTGTGGAAGCAGTCAGACGAGCTTCAAAATAGGCTGATAAGGGTGCCCGAGGAGACATAAGGCCCCATCTGTTGAATTGTATATATCAGAACATTTCAGTGCAAAATGTGTAACACAGAAAGGGTATTCATGCCATCCTCAATTCAAATTCATTTTGCGTTTATTGGTGACAACTCAGTGCATAGGTTCACTTATTGGCATTAACAAGCAAAAAATGTATTCAACAATGATTTACGGCAGCCCAACCAACCCCCGGGCTGGCACTATTATAGATCTTGCACCCAAAACTTGTGTCATCTATAGTTCCACCATATACATCTTGCACCGAAAACTTCCGTGGTCTAAAATTAGTCCACATATTGGAACATGGTTTACATTTGGACCACAAATTATCTATTAACATACATTAATATAAATACAATTTAAATAAATATATTTAAACTTGAACCTAACCTTTTTCGAACTCGTCGATTGGTCCTATATCGTCACATCATGAGCCCGACCGACCGCAGTTCCTTCTAACACTTAGCCAATTATCTCTCCGCGAGGTCACGCCTTAGCCCTATCAAAATTTTATGCTTCATGTTCTGTGATATATGTGTTGGTTGCTTATTGGCATTTATAAACAAAAAATGTTTGGCGCTATTATAACTCTTGCACCCAAAACTTCCATTATCTACAAGTGCGCCATATACATCTTGCACCTAAAACTTTCGTAGTCTACAATTCATTGCGACTTAGCGCTATCGAATTCTTATGCCCCCTATTCCATGATATACATGTTGCACACAACACTTTCATGATATACATATTGTACAAAACACTTCCATCATTTAACTTGTCCAACTTTATAACAACCATTATATCTCTGGGTTGGCGCTTGATCTAAAATTGAAGAAGACTTGAAAAACTTGAAAATTATTGCAAGTGAATGTTATGTGTTTAAAGCAAAAGGATCAGTTTGCAACACATAAATTAAAAGGATTAATTATGCAAATTACATATAGACAACATCATAATCATTGAACATAAGCACATAAACACAACAATTTGATAAAGGAGTTCACCCCTCTTATGGGCTACATCTCCTGGTCCAACTTCCAATGGTTTATTATTATTAATTGCTCAAAGTACTCAAAAAAATGTCTTACAATGCTCAAACTGACAAACCGACTGCTCCAATGGCTTCCCAGCGTCCCAAAACCCCTGTCTGGGCTCTTTTGGCACCTCAATCGGTCGAAAAATGAAGAAGTTAGGCCTCCTGGAAGTCTCCCTCTTCAAGCTTGCTGTCTCTGGTTCTACAATTCGCACCCCTCTGAAATGAACCTGGCTCACACGCTCATTTAAGCACAAAAACCCAGCACCGAGCGCAACCGTAGAACAGTTAAGGGCGCACCAGCCCCTAACCGCCTCGACACCTGGGCATATGGCCATGTGACCTCGCGCTTGGATAAAAGGTGGTTTAACCGTTTGAAAACCGTGTAAACTAACTCCCGCACGCACATACAAAGGTTATATGTTAAAACCGGGGTTAAATGTTTATAACCCGCGCGCAATTCGTTAACACTGCCCCATATACTATATGGTCACATAGTTTACAATGGAACCATGGGTCGGGGCTAG
>SNQJ01S0062825.1:12798-39272 GCA_010110895.2 Picea sitchensis
AATTTCTTTTTCATGAATATTAATAATAATTCATGTGCACTTGATTCTCTCACTTAATCAATTTCTTTTCCATGAATATTAATAATAATTCATGTGTACTTAGTATTTCTTTGCCTTCAAGTAATATATCCTTCCTCCACATTGACTAGGGATTGTGACATAGGTTATTCCATTGTGTCAAGGTGTATGCGACACTTATACGACACTTTACGACACTTAGGGCGAGGTACCTAGGTGTGCAAATTTCATGTGTAACATATATGTGATGAATGCATGTGTTAGGGTGTATATCCTTCATATCAGTGTATTCCCAGGCGAATTATCCTGATTGTTATTTAAGGACACCTACTAACTATTTTTGTTGATCTGCATTTAGTCCGGAATTTATATGTAGGAATTTCCCAAGACTGATCTCATAGGGCATGGTATAAGATGTGGCAAATTCATCTATCTCAAAAATAAAAGATGTCTAAGACAAATTTGATGGGTCCAACTGTTCTTGAAATTATTCACCAAACATGTACTCAAATTGGGGAAAATATTGTGGAAAATCAGCACACTTGATAGCAGAAATAAATTGATTTAGCACATTTTCCATTGTTTGTTCCTGAAGTGCCCGAGAATGATCACTCGATAACAAGGGTTCTTCCCATTTCTCATTCTCATATGGAAATTCAAGCCACCATAGATTATCCATAATAGGTTGAGCTAGTATGTATATGGTAATCTTATGTATAGAAATTCCATTAGAGATGGTCATTTCACCTTCTCTACAACCAATAAATGCATTGGTTGTGGCCAACCAAGGTATTCCCAAGATAATGGGATGTCCTTTAGTAGGATCCTTTGAATGAATGACAATAAAGTATATTGGGTATTCCCATGAGTCTAATGTAACTATGATAGCATCCAAGATTCCTTCAGGTATAACTTTTGTCTTATCTGTTGATTCCAAAATAGTTGGGATAGGTCTAAGAACATGTTTCAATTGTAATTCCTCTAGGGTGGTAATAGTCATAACATTAATGGTTGCCCCTAGGTCTATGAGAGTATTTCCAATGGGAACCTTATTAATCGTTATTGTTACTATGGGGTTCCCTGGGTTTGCATACTTTGAGACCCTAGGCTACTCTGATATGTATTGAGACAATTCTCCTATCAAATTTATTATTGGAGGATCTTTTTGTTTCCTACCTGGTTTCTTGATACACAATTCTTTGACCACCTTACTATAAATTGGAATGTCCTTTATGTATTGTAATAGGGGAATTTTGACACAAATATTCTTTAATTCATTTAAAATGTTAAATTCTGGTCGAATTGTTGGTTTCTCAATTGCTAATCTTTCTGGATAAGGAGGGGCTTTTGTAAGATGTGAAGATTCATTTTGGGGAAGTTTTGGTTCCCGGTCTTTGGGAATGATAACATCTTCCCACTTAGTTTCATTCGTGAGTTTTCTAGGAGTTTCATCTTCTTCCTCTTCTCGGATGACTACTGAAGGCCTCTGTCTATCTTGAACTTTTCCCACCCTTAACTGAATCTCATGTAATGGAACATGAGAAATAACATATGTAGGGAATGTTTGAAGCTCAACATTGTGAAGAGGTTGAGTTGGTTTGTTATTTGGGTTAGACAGTGGTTGTGTCGGTAATAATGTCGGTCTTAGGGAGCTTGTATTCTGGTATTATTGGGGTTGTTGTGGAATAGGAGGTAAAGGTGGGGAAACAAAACGTGGAAAAATTTGTTGGATGTTCAGTGGAAATTGTGGGTAAGGATGAGTGGGAATAGGAATAGGTGGAGCCCGAGTGTTTCCTTGGGTATTCCCTTCTCTCCATCCTTGTAGCCAAGGGTGGTGATACTATGGAGACTAGTTTTTCCAATTTAGTGAGTTCCACTGTTGTGGTTGTTGATAATAGGGTTGAACTTGAGGTGGTTGATCTTGGTATGTAAGATGACTCCTAGGCTACCATGGCCTCCTAGGTGCATAACAATATTCCCCAGGATCCCCACTTCTGTAAATGGATAATAAACCGGATAGTGATGGGAATTTTTGAGTTGGGTGGTCTTAAGTATAGAAGCCACAGACTGAAATTTTGTGTAATGGGAACTCCCTTGAGGAATGCTTCCTTCTGCACCTTGGACAAAATATGCACATTACTACATTCTCCTCCTCCTATTTCTTCTTAATCTTTAGGGTGTCCAACTGGGAACCTATTGTACTTAAGATATCGGTTTTGAATTTTTACAATAGTTTTCCTATCTCTACCCTTGTAATACCACATGAACTAACTATTTGTAGGTTTCTACTATAAGGATCCCAAACACTCTTCCCAGTTTTGGCTCTACTCCTCGAGTAATTTCTACACATTTCACAGATTTCAATAAATGGTTTATGGGAGATGTCACCTGATGCCATCAGGTTAAGTATCTTTATATATTCTTCCAAAATTCCTTTAAGGAAAATATTCCCGACTGCATCATCTGGAAGGTCATGGTATTTCAATTTTTGTGAGGTATAAGAAAACTGTTCCATGTAATTCTCGAGACTCTTGTCCTCTAACTGTTGAATCTTAAAAATATCATTACAAGAATCGTTGGACTTGCAATAGTCTTGTTATTTTTTAATAAATATAGCTTTCATGTCTTCCCAAGACCTAATACTGGACTCTCCTAACCCCAAGAACCATATTAGTGCAGAATCCTTGAGAGTGGCAGGAAAAAGTTTTAATTTATGGGCATCTTGCAAGTAGTTGTAGCTTCTACACAAGATGTCAAACTCAAATAGGAAGGTATCCAGGTCTTCACTTCTTTTACCATTAAAGGTGGGCAGTGTAGAGAGTGGAATGTTCTTCATGTTGACATTCTTCGTGGTATCCAAAATTGGAAACCCGAAGGTGGTTTCTGTTTGGTTTCCAACTTCTTCTCCCTCATCGTGTCTTACATGGTTTTTATCCTCCTGATCATCCATAATGATTTGGTTTCCAAAGAGAGAGTACCTAAATGGTTTTATCCTTGAATATAACAAAGTATCCCCAGGTTGTTTTCCAGGAAGGGTATCCCTTCAATGGGAAGATTTATCTACTGTTTGGATGTCTGAGACTTTACTCAATCCTGTTGAAACTATTGGTGCCAAAGTTTCTGTTTCGACTTGGGATAAAATTATATTGGCTGAACTACCAAAGAGAGCACTCACATGTTCATGGTCAATGATATCTACAAAGTTAGAGTCCCCTGATGGTGGTGAAAAAGTAAAGGTTGTGTTGGCTGGTTCTAATGAAGGCCCAAGTGGTCTTGCCTCTTGTCCCACTATTGTCTATGTTTCAATTTTCTTCTCTACAGTGTCCCCAATTTTTTTCTATTGAGAGACTTCTTTATCTCTTTGAGTTGAGCTAACCCCTATTTTTTCGGTATCGATCTATGGAGTTTATGGGTGGAGTGTTTCTTCCTCCAAAAAAGTTAGAAGGAACCTTGATCGGAATTTTTGGTTTGGTTTTGATGTATCTACCCTTTGGGTCCCTAGGTTTGGTCATTAAAGTAGTAAAAAATAAAAACTACCATTGGGTTTGGGGGAACCTGCTATAACAGATGCGTAGGTTCTTACCTCTCATCTTAAAGTTACCCCGCCACCAAACTACTGCTAATGTTCATAAATGATATACTTCCTAACTATTTTCTACCTTAAGAAAACTCCCCGAAAACGACGCAAAAAATGATGGGTATTCTATATGTAGTAAATCCCTCAATTAAATTGTCAACCCATGGTAAGTAAACTTAGAGTTCTGGCACAGTATGAGCCAAGGAAGAAATAAAGGCTAATGGAAAGTTTGTCTAGCTAAGGAGACATTTTACCCTAGGGATCAACACTCTTTTTAATTTACAATTATACTTTATAAAGAGATTACTTTTAAGATCTATTTAATTAGAAAATTCTATGTAAAGGAACCTCCAATTAATGAGCTTCAAGCAATTCTAAAATTATGAACTATTTGACCTAAGTAATCTTAAACAATCTAGGACTATGGACTATCTCTAAATAAGAAAATAACAAGAAATCTATTTCAAATCTATTTAATCTATTCAATCTCTCTATAAATAAACAAACAACAAGTAATCTATTTATGAGTTATTTGATCTATCTATCTCTGAGTGAACAAGTAAGTAAGAAATTACTCTATCAAAACTATCTTGACAAGTGAACTCTATTCTTAAAAAGAACTCACAACTATTTCTATCTTGCAAGGAATAAACAATAATCTACTTAACTAAACAAACGAGTGTTATGACAGTTCTTGGCCCTTGGTTATGGAAGAAAGCAAAGATTACGGCAGAAAATGCAAAATGTGAACTGTGCGGAAGACACACTGACTGATAGTGGGTCGAAGTGAGCAAAAGAGAAGAAAAGATGGAGCAAAGTAAGAGAAAGCAAGTCGTTTGACGAGGAGATTGAGGATGACAGATCAACAAGGAAGATGGATCGTGGACAACTCATCAAGCAGAAAAATCCACCAATGGATGCTTTGGAGCACCTCCTGAGAAAGAAGTAAAGACAAGTTTGTGAAGCCCAAAAAATGCAGGTCAAGTTGACCTAGGGTTTTAGACACCTATGGTTTTGGTATCTAGGTTTTTTACACCTAGGTTGTCAGTGAGTTATTTTAATGTATAAGTAAAGGTCAAGAGGACCTGGGATGGGTTCATTATGAGTTAGTTGATGTTATGATGAGTGATTGTTGTTATTATATAGAGAGAAGTGTTGAGTGTGAGATCATTCTTGTATTGTAATATCTTCAGCTAGGTGCGAAGATCAAACCTACAGTTGGGTGCACAGGGAGGCGAGATAGAGAAGAGAGAGAGAGAGAAAGAGATATGCAAGCTAAGAGCACAGACAGAACTGTATTCTTTCATCTTAATATATTATAAATCAAAGTTATGTGGATGTATCCCTAGAGAGAGGGTGAACCACATATATTTGTCATCTTGTGTGGTTGGTGTTATGTTCTTTTCTTCTGTTCATCTGTTGATGCATTTTTAGGTTAGATCTGAGATATAACTATGCGAAGTAGGTTTAAGTTGGTAAATGAAATATGGGTGTTGTGCTGCTGTCGTATTGGATTCACTTTGCATTTCCTTTGGTTGTAGACACTTGTTTCCTGCAACCCCCTATAACTACTTCGGGTGAGAATGCATCTTCTTCATAGGTGTTGTTGAAAGGGACAATAGTTAGGGCTTGTTGGTGCACTGTTAGAGATGAACCCTGTATCTTCCCTTGTGCCAAAAAATGGTTATGTTGTCGGGACCAAGATCTTCTTGAGGGAATGTCAAGGTGGTTTCCATCGAAGACAAAGATTCAGAAGTGGATAGAATAACAGGAGAAGGACTTCGCTGAAGCTCAGAATAAGAACCCTAATATTAGCACAAAATACTGGTTGGGAAGGTATATCTTTACTGATATACACGATATTTTCTTTGGAGGAATTCATAAGGAACTATATGAGTGGCTAGCCATATTGGCAGATACCCAATTTGAGATCATATCTATTCCACCTGTGGTTTGGAGGTTAGTGTTGATCAAGAAGGTCAAGAGAGTTGATAACGCTATGTCAAGAGTAGTATATCACTAGTTTGATAGTATTATTGGAGTGTACATCACCGAGTTTTCCATCGGCATAATTGAGTCGTATAGCCAAGCAGAGAGGTATTTCTTTAAGGGACCGAGAGGAAAATTTTTACACTTCTTAAATTTGAAGATCAAGATGCTATTACATGAGAAGAACATATTGAAGATATAGTAGAGGGTCGGATTTAAAAGCTAATGTTCAAGAATTCAGACAACAACAACGACGTAGAGGTGGGACATACACGCAGTGGGAGAATCTTCAGAGAGGTCCCTCCGGTGAACTTGTTTGAACAGAACCATGAACCACTAGTATAGGAGGACGAGTTATACAGTGGAGAAGAAAAAGAGTTACTGAGTCAGGAACATTCAGATTCCGCTGGGGAAGAAGAAGGGAGGATTGAAAAACCTCGTCGAGAAGAGTCAGAAACTTCAGGGACTGCACAGATTGTTGAAGTAAGTACTATTATGCCTCATGTTTCTTTAAAATAATTAAGTAACCATAGTAACCTAAGTTATCAGAGCACTCAGAGCACTGGTACAAGTGGATCAGTGCATACTAAGTCAGGAACCCTAGGAAGATCTATGGCAGATGAGATGAGGCTCCCTATCTTTAGGGGAGATGGATTTGAAGATATTGATCAACACTGGTTCTTATGTGAAGTTGTATGGAGTATTAATAATGTCAGCGATGAAGCTATTACTACCCCGAGAGATCGCGCACTGAGTTGGTACATGAAGTTCGTCCAAGGAGTTGTCCAACCGAAACTGCTAAATGAGATCAAGAATGCATTGGTTGCAAAATTCAAGAAACCCAAGTCAGAGTCACAATGGATTACATAACTGAAAGAAATCAAGAAGAGAGTAGCTGAACCTGTTTGGGAGTTTGATCAGAGGTTTAAGACCTTAATAGTCCATTTGAGTTTTCAAATCCCAGACGAGCAAAAAAAAGAATGGTTCATTGTTTCCCTCTTACCACACATCGGATTCCCTCTGATGCAATAGAAGATTGCTTCATAGGCTGAGGCATTGGATATCACCATGAAACTAGAATCAACCCCTATGGCAGAATCCATCTCAGGTATGAGTCAAATTTTAAGTCACTTAACTAGCTTGTCTCTGCAGGTTGAAGATATGAAGAAAGATAAGGGGAAAATATAAAAGAGAAGATATCGGGTTCATTATATGCAAATAAGAAGGCCATGACAAGGAGAATTGTCCACTATTTCATGAATACTTGTCCTTGGAATCCCTGAGCCCTTTGAAACAAATTACTCTACCTTGGTGCGAGGTATGTAGAAATCGGCATCACCCTGGTGAATGCTATTACATGCAAAAATATGTTCAGACACCTACAAAATTTTACTACACATTTTGTAAATCTGTGGGGCACGACGAGAAATATTGTAGAGCTTATGAACTACTACATGAAATATAACTACTACATGAAATATCAATAGACACATATAGGATCCAAGGAGAAGTACAACAAGAAGGAACTACTCTACGTGATAATTCCTCAGGAAGAGGAAACTTTAACCCTCGTGGTGGATTCAGAGGAAGAGGACGAGCATGAGGCATGGGTCGAGGTTGAGGTCATATCATTTGTTATAACTGCGCACAACCAGGACATTTGGCAAGGGATTGTCAGAACCCTTGTACCACTTTCAGTTACTGCAACTCATTTGAACATTTCATTGAAGATTGTCCTGCGATGTTAGTCAAACTTTAGGAAAGACAAGGAGGAAACCAAAAAGTACAACTAATCTTAGCAGAACCTCATGGAGAAGATCCCAGATTCATTGTAATCACTAGAGGAGGCCATGTTACAAGGGAAGATAGAACGACACCGGGGAAGACTACAGAAGAATCAGGGGTTAGAAAATCTACAAAGAAGACACAGGTATTTGATGCGAGGAAAGAAAAACAAATTTTTTAGGAGGCTAGAAATTAGTTTGGAAAAGATCAAGGTTCTTCATCAAAGGCTCAACCAAAAGTAAGAGAGTGTGGAATGCCTCTGGAATTCGATCAGTCTGCTTCGCCTAGAGAGGTAAAAGAGGTAAGTAAACTCATGGAACTCTTGTGTACTTGCATTAATTTAATAAAATATGAAAGCATTGTACAAGAGCTATAAAATTTAATCAGACAGTATGAGCTAGGAAAGGTAGATCCCTTGCTGAATAGAGCAGTACACCAAGTATCTAAAAAGAGAAGGACAAATAAGGAACTACACCTGAATGCTCAAATTGGAGAGTATGATATAGACTACGTGTTTCTCGACTTAGGGTCGAAAGTCAATGTCATGATGAAACAGACTTGGGAACTAATGGGAAAGCCTAAGCTGATTTATTCCCCTATTAGTCTTAGGATGGATAATCAGTAGGCAGTAAGCCCCTTTGGGAGAATGGAGCATTTCCATGTGGACATTGACAGAGTAAGGACGTTTGCAGACTTCGAGGTGATTGAGATAGTTGATGATAATTGTCCGTATCCTGCACTGTTAGGAATTGATTGGGCTTTCAATAATTCCACTGTGGTTGATTTAAAGAAAATAAGAATGACATTTGAAGGAGATGGCCTTAGGTTCATTGCACCTTTGGATCCTGATGAAGGTCGCAGGTATATCGAGCCCATCAGAGAAGAAGACCACACATATGAACTAGAAAACATATACAAATTGATAGCCAAACAATAAGATTACATTAATCCTACAGTAGATGGGAACTTAAGCTGGCGAAGTGACAACGCATGCTCATCAGACTCAGAGGAAGCACTGGAGAACTGGAAGAACAAAATGTATGAAGTATCTACACAGAGATGCGCTAGACTGACCAAGTAAGTTTGCTAGATTGGAACAAAAGTAAGTAACTTGCCCACCTTTGATGGTCTAAATCATTTAGAAGCTTTCTTGTTGGAATTTGAAGAAATTGTACCAATACAAAAAAGGTTGTAACTTGCCCACCTTTGATGGTCTAAATCATTTAGAAGCTTTCTTGTTGGAATTTGAAGAAATTGTACCAATACAAAAAAGGTTGTTGGCACTAGATGAGGCCTTGAAAGAAACTACATCAATATGGTGGGTAACACACAAAAACAACATTACAGATTGGGTATAATGTCGCACTTTGATGACAACGCAGTTTTCGGAACAAGTAGAAGGTTGTGAAGTTAGATACACAGGTAGAAGTTGTCTGAAGGATCATGTGCAAAGTTGCGAGGAGGCCTGGAGAAACACTCCTCAAGAGAAGTGGGTGCACAAATTCATTAACACACTGGACACAACCCCTATCAATTGGTATCTTCAAGCAAAACTACACCTCATCACTACAGATTGGAAATGTATGACTCAAAACTTTGTAACTACCTTTTTATTTGAAAGCCAATACCCTACACTGGATCATGAATTACATATTGTAAGACATAGATTGTTTGAGGAGGCACCTACCCACACTGTTGAGCAAGAAGAGGATGAATGGACTACACCTCTTTAGAAATTGCAAGGTTGTTACAATATCAACGCAGATGAAGATGATGATCCTAGGAATGTGAACATCACAAAAATAGAAGGACAAAGAGACATAGAAGGACCAGGAGTTGAGCTACCTTTTATTGAACAACCAATTAAAATCAAGAAATTCAACATTGGAACAGAGAAAACATCGAAGCTTGCAAACGTTGGAGATTATTGGGATGCTGCCACTATTGACAAGATCATAAAATTATTGCATGAATACTAGGACTTGTTTCCAACCAAGTTCACTGATATGAAGGGAATTAAAGGGCCCATGGGAGAGATGAAAATCCCCTTGAAACTAGACACAAGGCCATTCAAGCATAGACCCTACATATTGAACCCCAAGTATAAGGAAAAAGTCAAGATTGAGCTCGACAAAATGTTGGAAGAAGGAATCATAGAACCTATTGAATAATCAAAATGGATTAACCCTATGGTGGTGTGGGATAAGAAGACTGGATAGATCAAGATCTGTGTCGATCTTAGGAATATGAATGATGCATGTTTGCATGACCCATTCCCTACACCATTTATCGATGAAGTGTTAGACAATGTGGGAGGACAAGAAGTCTAGTCCTTCACCGATGGATTTTAAGGCTATCACCAGATCAATATTTCCAAGGAAGATCACCATAAGACCACATTTGAAACATAATATAGTTCCTACCAGTACACAATGATGCCTTTTGGATTGAAGAATGCACCAACCATCTTTTCCAGGGTGCTGGTCGAAGCATTCAAGGAATTTTTACATAAATTTCTGGAATCCTACTTTGATGATTGGACTATTTTTATCTTATTGAAAAACCATATTGAATGCTTAAGACTAATGTGGGATAAGTGCAGGCAATTTCATATTTTCCTAAACCTGAAGAAGTGCATTTTATTTTCACCCTTTGGAGTGATGCTAGGACATATTGTGTGTAAGTAGGGATTGCTGGTAGATTCATATAAGATTGCCATTATAGTCGATTTACCCCCTCCTACTTCAGTCAGACAGTTGCGTACTGCGCTGGGACATACTGGGTACTACAGGAAGTTCATTAAATTCTATGCATAGATCACAACACCCATGGAGAAGCTATTAAAGAAATATTGTCAGTTTCAATGGACAGAAAAATGCTAATAGAGCTTCAACACACTGAAACAAAAAATGGTTACTGCGCCTATTCTGGTTTTCCCAGATTGGAGAAAGGAATTTCATGTGCATGTCGACGCATACTATATTTCATTAGGAGAAGTGTTAGGACAATGGAGAGAAGGAGACATTAACCACCCGTTAGCCTTTGCTAGCAAGAAACTATCTACATCTGAAATCAATTACACCACCACTGATAGAGAAGGGTTAGCCATGGTGTATGCACTACATAAGTTTCACCACTACTTGTTGGAAGGACACTTTAATATGTTCACTGATCACTCCGCATTAAAATACCTAGTCAATAAGCTAGTGTTGGGGGGAATAATATGCAGATGGCTTCTTCTATTTCAGGAATATGATTTTGAGATCGTGGTTAAGCTAGGGAGAATGAACAAAGGACTTGATCATTTGTCGAGGTTGGAACATGGAGAGGAACCTACTAGTTTGGAGGATACACTGTCAGATGCACATTTTTTGGCCACTAGAAAGGTTTATTATCAGTTCACCGATATAGTCCAGTTCCTGTCAACAGGAATAGCACCTCACGAATATACAGTCACTCAGAATAAACAACTAGTAGTTCGTGTTGCAGATTTTTCACTTATAGTTGGAAAGTTATACAAGATGGGACCAAATGAGATATTGAGGAGATGTGTCATGGAGACATAAATACCACTAATTCTAGAAGAAGCACTTGAGGGAATCATGGGAAGACACTATGCAGGAAAAGAAACAACGTAGAAGGTTCTTAGAGTTGGCCTCTGGTGGCCCACTTTACACAAGGATTCTAAGGATTACCACAAAGCCTGTGATGTATGCCAACGAGTTGGGAAACTATCCAGAAGAGATGAGATGCCTTTAACACCCCATCTAACCTTACAATCCTTTGAGAAATGGTCCATTTATTTCATGGGACCTATAAACCCACCAGGAAAGTGCACAAGAGAAAGGTACATAATCACTGCAAGAAAGTACTTGACCAAATGGGCCAAATCAAGAGAAGTCAAGGTTTGTAGTGCAACTACAACTACACACTTCATATTTGATGACATCATAACCAATTTTGGATGCCCAAATATCCTTATGAGTGATCAAGGCACACATTCTATTAATAAGACCATTGAATCCTTGACTGAGGAATTTGCAGTTCCTCATCAGAAGAGCACACCCTACCATCCACAAGTGAATGGGATAGTTGAAGCATTCAATAAGATCTTGGAGACATCACTGACGAAGATTTGCAGTGTGAATAGGGATGATTGGGACTTGAGAGTAACAACAGTATTATGGGCCTATAGAACCACTTGCAAGAAGCTGACAATGAAGACTCCCTTTAAGTTAGTATATGGTCTAGAAGCAGTTGTACCCATGGAATATTTAGTTCCTAGCTTAAGAATTGCAGCCTTTACAAATATGGATGACACTGGTGTTGTTCAAGAGAGGCTCATGCAGTTGATAGAACTGGAAGAAGACATATTTATTACAGGATTCCATTAATAGGTTCAGAAGGAGCGAGAAAAGGCCTACCATGATAGGCATATCAAGAAGAAAGCATTTAAGAAAGGATATTTGGTATTGGTATATGACAACAAGTTCATGAAACATCTAGGGAAGTTCATAACACATTGGTTGGGACCATATGTGGTCACCTATGTCACAGAAGGAGGATCTGCGCAGTTGAAGACTTTGAATGGAGAATGGAATGGAGGTTTGGTGAATGAAAGCCGGTTGAAATTGTACTATGACAACCCACTGCCTCACAACTATCGGTAAAAGAAGAAGGAGAAGGGTCTAGGTACCAGGTGCAGCTGAAACTGGGTACTAGACATAGAAACAACAGTCTGAACACAATGGGGGAGGATAGATAAGAAAGCACAGGCTGCTCTACGTAGTCTAAAGTCAAAGAAAAACAAAAGGATCATATCTGAAGTGCCTCGGGATGAGTCACAGGTGAGTATTGGGGGCCTGTTGGCCCTTGGTTATGGAAGAAAGTAAATATTACAGGACAAAAGATGAAATGAGAAATGTGTGGAAGACACACTGACTGATAGTGGGTCAAAGTGAGCAAAAGGGAAAAAAAGATAGAGCGAAGTAAGAAAAAGCAAGTCATTGGATGAGGAGATCGAGGATGAAAGATCAACAAGGAAGATGGATCATGGACAACTCATCAAGCGAAAAAATCCACCGATGGATGCTTTGGATCACCTCACGAGAAAGAAGGAAAGATAGGCTGGCGAAGACCGAAAAATGCAGGTCAAGTTGACCTAGGGTTTTGGACACCTAGGGTTTTGGTATCTAGGTTTTTGAAACCTAGGTTTTGGCCTAAGGTTGTCGATGACTTATTGCAATGTATAAATAAAGGTCAAGAGGACCTGGGATGGGTTTGTTCCGAGTTAGTTGCTGTTATGAGGAGTCATTGTTGTTATTATATAGAGAGAAGTATTGAGTGTGAGAGAATTCTCGTATTGTAAGATCTTCAGCTGGGTGCAAAGATCAACCCTACAACTGGGTGCACAGGGAGAGAAAATAGAGAAGAGAGAGAGAGATAAAGAGATCTGAAAGCTAAGAGCACAGATAGAACTGCATTATTTCATCTTAATATATTATAAAGCATAGTTCTATGGATGTATCCCTGGGGAGAGGGTGAACCATGTATATCGTATTGTCTTGTGTGGTTGGTGTTATTTTCTTTTCTTTTGTTCCTCTGTTGATGCATTTTTAGGTTATATTTGAGATATAACTATGTAAAGTAGGTTTAAGCTGGTAAATGAAATCTGGGTGTTGTGATGCTGTTGTATTGGGTTCACTTTGCATTTCCTCTAGTTGTAGACACCTGTGTCCTGCAAACCCCTATAGCTACTTCAGGTGAGACTACATCTTCTTCGCAGGTGTTGCCAAAAGGGCCAATAGTTAGGGATTTTTGGTGCGTTGTTAAAGATGAACCCTGGGTCTGCCCCTGTGCCAACAATAGTATTCAAATTCTAATTGATCAAAACCATTTCTAACTTGCAGTAAAAAGAAGGAAAGTATTCAAATGTGATGATTGTGTCTTCGATGTCGAATAACATCATGATGGCATCTGACTATTAATGACAGTTCAAGTGAAATTAACTCAATACTAACTTCTACAGAGAAATGGAAAGTATGGATAAGGCAATCTATAGAGATTTTTTCCATAATAGAAGTAACACTAGGTTTTCTTGGAATCCACGTGATCTCTAAACACTGTGCATCAATCATTCACTTTATCATACAACTGCTGGAAAGTACCCTTTTCAAAACCACTAACTCAAGTAAAGCTATAAACTCATAAACTCATAACTTAACACTTAATTAAAAATCCTAATTCAAATTCATACTTAAGATGACAATAAAAACACTCTATGCAAACCTACAACTCTTGACTAATGCTAACTAGAAATTACAACTCAAATTCATAACTGAGACTTCATTAAAATTCATAATCTAAAATGAACTAATCTATCATTAAAAATCATACTTCAAAATCAATCAAGGTGCTATTAAAAATCATAATTCAAAATCCATTTCTATCCTATCATGTTGAAGCAACATTAACAAATGAAACATACCTACATAGAGTATTTGAAATTGAAATTAAACCTATCTAAATTAGTACTCCATCAAAACTATCAACAACTAATCTATCAAAGCTACAAATAAACCTATCTAAATTAGTACCCTGCAGAGTAACTTATATCTAGGAAGAAAAAGACATAAAAATGTAATTGACCAGCTTCTACAACCTGCAAACAAGATATAATCATTAACACACAACCATGGATGTCCCTCTATGATATACATAGTTCAGAAAGAAATCTGCAATTCAGAGAAACTGTACAGGAAGATAAATTAGATAAGCAATATGAAATTAAAATATACACACAAAAATAAATTGAAATTGAGAAATGTACACAATGAAGAAACAATTTCAAAATCTAAGTAAGGAAACTGTATAAATAGAAATACATACTGGTATACACAATAACCCAGACCACTGGTGCCCCCCCCAAGAAGTTTGTGGAAACGCTCCAACAGGAAAACGTAGACGCTAAATTAACCCAGCATTCTCATTAAGCATAAAAATAGAGTATAGAACAAAATGGTGATAATGTCTGTATGAAATAATAAACTTCGTCTCTTCTTCATGTCACATGTAGTGGTATTTATAGGTGATTACAGAGATTGAGAGGTTAACCACTGGAAGGTTTGACCCTCTCTAAAAACAATAAACTCATTAAATGTATCCTAATAACATCATCTTCCTTAACATACTTTGTATGCCACTCAACTGTCGTTGCAACTTCCCAATCTGAGATGTGTCATGCTCCAGAGTTGTAGGGCACAAAGGGGCCTAAAACCCACATCCATGATTCATCCATGAAAGGCTTCCAATATACCAACCACCATCTCCTATGTGCTCCGAGTGGCGTATCGTGTGCCGGATGGAGTGTCAGATCAAGTGTTGAACGAAGTGCCAGACGAGGTACTAGATGGAGTATCAGATCGCGATTCTGCCCTGTTGCAATCAAACCAGACGTTAGATCTTCATAAACATTTAACTGAGCTGAATTGATCGTAAAATCATTGCAAAAACAATAATTATACATACCTTGTGCGATTTATGGCGAATCGATGTATAAAGTGTTGAGAATACCTTCAAAATGAATAAATGAGAGCATAGCATATGTAATATCACATGTAAAAAGGATTTTGCCTTTGAATCAAAATAGTCAAAACACGAACCCAACACATGCCTGGCCGTTTTTTCCTCTTCACAAATGGGAGGTGGGTCAGCACAAAAAAAGCTGGACTGAAGTTGGAAGAAACTTATTACTTCACAAGATGGACTGAAGTTGTCCCTCTGAAAACAATAATTCAAAACCATGTGATTTCTTTCCTTGAATCCCACATCATTACCAGGTTTGGCATTCCCCAATCTTTAGTATTTGATAATGCAAAATATTTTTCATCGCTAAAATTGACTGAATTTTCACTTGAAAAGAATATAAAAATTCACTCCGCGATTTTATTTATCACTTTGTGTATGAAATTGGCTCGTGAGTGGGATTCCCAGTTCATTGGGAAATCCCACATCACAAATCCTTTAAACCTTTTACTTATTGAATTGGGTGGACATAATTTTAGTGATCCTTTTTCATTTTTTAGCTATCCTCACATGATGTCAAGAATTAGTGGGTCATCCAGTATGGGAGGACCTATTCCCACATCCCCTAATGTGATTGGAGGAGTCATAATGGCCACCTTCATTCCACTAGTTAGTGGGATAACTACTTTCACTTTTATACCTCATACATTAGGTGTTCTCATTTGGGGAATTCCACTGGTCACATCTCTTCCTTCCTCTATTTTACCAATATTTAGTATTCCCATTGTCAATCTATCAATGCCTACGTATGGATTCATTTTCAACAAAGGACAAATCCTTGGTTTTATGGGAGTGGGTTCCCACCTATCTATAGTATACCCATAGGTAGTCCAACAATATCTAACATTGGTTTTACTTTTGGTTGGAACTTTAATCCTAGGTTTGGCTCAGCGACCAACACTTCTACCATATCTATGGGCAGCAATGTCCTCAGGGTTAGTATTATGGGGGGGTATATAATTTCATTAGGACTGCAAGGTCCATCATTAATCCATCAAAATTTGTTTTCCAACAAAAAATTGTCTTTCTTAGTGACCTTGAATTTATTGCATCTATCTTGATTGAAAAATGACCCCATCAAGAATCAATCCTAGTCAAAATTACCCATGAAATTACCATCAAACATACCCAAGTTTGAAGGAAAGTGTTGAAGATACTTCACACACATCTAGGAATTTTTTTTCATAAAGTTTTCCCTATGTTTATTAGTCATTATTCAGTCTCCTATAGTTTAGGGAGAATATTCTCTTCAGTTCACATGTTAGTTTGATAAGTTGAGTGAAGTCTAGATGCCACATTGGGATCATCACCAACTAATGCACATTTTCCTTGGGATCGTCACTAGACTAACACATTACTCATGATTCCCTAATCTCCTCGTCACTTCTCTCTATTTCAGTCAGTTAACTGAAGACTCAGAGACTAGTTAACTCATACTAGGTGGCAGTTCACTCACGTAACTGCTTGAGAGACTAGACTAGGTGGCAGTTTATTCTCGTAACTGTTGGTGTGTTTCCAGATCACTCTATACCACCACTATGGTGCATTGGGTTCTCCTTCAGTGCACATTAGTTGAGTTATATAAAGTATATCATGTGTAAATTATCATTCATTCATTTGGTTAATAAGAATTCTTCCATTCTTTCGCTCCCGCTTGTCTTTTCTCATATTTTCTCTGTAAATTGTGTATTTCATTTGCTAGATAGATCTGTTATGTGTAGGGCCAATACATTTACATGGTCTTATATCCAACAGACTGCTAGGGAAAATACACACCAAATTATTTTTGCAGGTACCAAATATTGAAGACAATAGAAAACTGGAATTTCCAAAAGAATTCATTCTTACACTGTAAAATTTCTTTGCATGGAAGAAGAAGATGATAATGCATCTTTGAGTCAGAGGATTATACAGTTTAACTATGAACACAAAAACTGAACCAACATCATCAGTAGAAAAATCCAAGTATCTAAATCGAATGGATGAAGCGTTTGGAACTATTTGCAATCTCATTTCTCTTGAACTCCTCTTTCACATATCCTCCTGTAAAAATCCTAATGAAGCCTGGACCACCATGGAAGGGATTTTTTGAAAAAAGGATGAGATGAGGGGACACATGATCGAGGTGGAATTTCTAACATTGGATCCAAAAACCTTTGGCAATCTCCAATATTTCTTTACCAAATATAAGGATTTGTTGTCACAACTCAAGGTTTTCGGGGTTGATAAATATAAGGAGGAGAAACAAATGGTTCTCACCATTCTCTCCAAACTTGGTTCAGAATACTCTGTGTTTGTATCCACATTTCATTCATTTAGGCGCGCCTCTGGATCCACCTAGGCGATTCCCTCTCTTGAGGCCTTTATCGAGTCTCTGACACAAGAGAAAAAACAAGCTCATCAATATGGGAAAAATCAAACGCCCAAAGGTGTATGCACTTACTGTGAAATATTGCAGCGGTCATAAATATCAGAAATATAAAGATAAAGAAAAAATTAAATCACATGCAAATCAAAAGAAGGAAGGGTACTCAAAACCCTTCAACAATGCCTCCAGATCCAAAGGTGGAAAGGGAAGAAAAGGGGATAAATGCACTTATTTCCATAAAGGATTCCATCCAGAATCTGCATGTATGCAGAAACAAATAGATCAAATGGCCCAAATTATTCAGCAAAACAACCTTGCATATCGCATCCCTGAGGGTGCCAAGAATAAGAAGCCAGAAGATCAGAATCCCAAGAAAGGAAATTCTAGTCATGCTTTGATTTCCATCAACTCCTCTCCTGATGCTTGGATCGTACATTCAGGTGCATCACAACACATGGAAGACAAAAAATAATTCTATTATTCATTGGATGTATGGAAAGTTCCTCTTATTCTGATGGGGGACAACTCTCCAGTTGAGGTCACCGGCAAAGGAATAATTGAACTCACAAACAAAATCTTTGAGAATGTGTTGCACATTCGCAAACTTTTCGTCAATATTCTCTCCATGTATCAAATGAAAAAATCTGGCACCGGAAATAGAGTCATATTCACACCTGATGTAGTGGATATCTATGACATTCAAACTAATTCCAGGGTCTCTACCAGTGAGGTAAATCATCAATCTAGACTCTACATATTTTCTAAATTTATTGAACCATATTTTGCATTACTGGTTACCCATGCTAATGAAATCAGTGGGATATGGAACGAAAGGTTCAGGAATTTAAATATCATACATATGCAACAACTTAGCAAGAATGGAATGGTTGATGGTCTACCTAACATCCACTTCTCCAAAGGAATATCTGAGGGATGTGTTCTTGGAAAACACCCTCAAGAGAAATTCGACAAAGGAAAGACTCAGAAGGCTTCCTTTCCTTTAGATATGATCCATAGTGACCTCATGGGCCCTTTTCCACATCCATCAATCAATAAAACAAAGTACGTGCTCATTTTTGTTGATGATTTATCATGCTTCACATGGATTTTTTTTCTTAGGAAAAAATCAGAGGTCTTTCAACACCTCAAAGATTTCAAAGCCCTTGTTGAGACACAGTTAGAAAAAAAAAATCAAAGTCCTCCAAACAGATAATGGGGAAGAGTATGTCAACCATGATATATAAAATATTTTTCATGAGGATGGGATTCATATGTAGCACATGATTCCCTATACTCCGCAACAAAACAAAGTTGTTGAGCGGAAAAATAGATCTCTAAAAGAGATGGCATCTTGCATGCTACATGCAAAGTCATTTCCACATATATTATGGGATGAAGCACTTAATTATGCAACCTACATCNCCCATATATCTTTCAAGGATAAGAACCCCTATGAGGCTTGGAGCAACCTCAGACTAGAAGTGACCCACTTCCATATTTTTGGTTCACGTGCATGGGCCAGGATTCCCTCTGAGAAGAGGAAGACACTTGATCCACAGAGCACAAAGTGTGTCTTTGTTGGATACCCTGATAGTGTAAAGGGATACATACTCATTGATATTTCCTTGTACCGACTCATCATTGAGCGTAGTGTCTAATTTGAGGAAAGTGTCTCGCATGTACCTCAACAGCCGCTTGCAAAAACTTTTTTTCTTCCACCTGTCATAAATTATGAACATGCACATGTCGACTCTTCTTCAGATGATATTTATGATTTAGAGGATTCAGCTGATCCAGATACAGATTCAATACAGTTATATATAGACTCAGTGCATGTAGATGCAGATGCAGAGGCAGAGCCGAGGCCCAAGTGGGCCAAGACTACTCTTTAGGATGTAGGGGATCATGTTGGAGATGTAGCTGATACTAGGAGGACTCGATATGATTTCGAGGACCCTCCTCTTGCACTCACTGCCACAAAATCAATTCCACCCAAGCATATTTTCTTGGTTCAATATTTATATCCACAATCCTATGGAGAGGCTGTTGGAAATCCCTTTTGGGAATTCTCCATGCAGGAGGAATACAACTCCCTCCTTGAGAACCATACTTGGGATCTGGTTCCCCTTCCTTTAGGAAGGAAACTTTTTAGGTGCAGATGGGTCTATAGGACCAAGAGTGCAACAGATGGACAGGTTAGTAGATACAAAGCCAAGCTAGTTGCCAAAGGCTTTCAGCAGGTGCATGGCATTGACTATGATGAGACCTTCGCTCCAGTAGAGAATGTGCATTCCATATGTTTGTCACTTTCCATTGCGACAAGCATGGGATAGGAAGTCCATTAGATGGACGTGAAGAATGCATTTCTTCATTGTGATCTCTCTGAGGAGATCTATATGGAGCAACCCCAACTATTTATGCAGGATTCATCTTTGGTCTGTCAACTGAAGAAGTCTTTTTATGGCCTCAAGCAAGCCCCGAGGGCATGGTATGCAAGATGGAATCCTACCCACTGTCATAGAACTTTGTACATTGTAAGTCAGACCTAAATTTTTACATGCTTAGGATGAATAACCCACTTCTACTCCTAGTTTTATATGTTGATTATTTGTTGATCACCGGTTGCTCGACTTCAGTGATTTCTGCAATCAAGAGGAATTTGCATGACAGGTTATTGATGATGTACATGGGTCCACTACATTTCTTCCTTAGAATCGAAATCAGGAAGGATGCATCAAGCATCAAAATGTCTCAGGCCAAGTATGCACGAGATCTCCTTGAGAGATTTCACATGACAGACTGCAAGTCTGCCCTGATTCCTTTCCTATCAGGAGTCAGACATGAGGATGGAGGGGAGACTCCACTGGTTGACAACACACTATATATATAGCTAGTGGGGAGCTTGTTGTATCTCACACACTCTAGAACAAACCTCTCCTATGCATTTGGAGCAATCTCTAGGTTCATGTAGGAGTCGCACGAGTTGTATTGGAAGGTTGCAAAGTGTATCCTTGGATATGTATAGGGAACCATCACCTTTGGGATTCACTATGCAGTATACTCTACATTGGACCTCATTAGGTTCACTGATTTTGACTGCGTTGGTGATAGCATTGATCGAAAGTCCACATCTGGTTACTCACTCAGTCTTGGTTCTAGGCCTATCTGTTAGTCAAGCAAGAAGCAAGTTGTTATTTCTCTATATTCAGTCAAGGAAGAGTATAGAGGGGTAGTTAACATAACCATTCAGGCTATGTGGCTACAACATTTTCTCACTGAGTTTGGCATTCAGTTTCATCGATCGATCGTAATTTGGTGTGACAACCAGAGCACTCTGAAGTTTTGCAGAGATGTAGTTTAGAGGAAATGAACGAAGCACATCGATATCCACATGCACTACATCTGGGACTTAGTCCTCGAGGGGATCATTGACCTATAATTATTTCCTTCAATAGAACAAAATAGATACATCTTAACCAAGACCTTCACTAAGAAAAAGTTCCATTCTCTGCACAATCATCTTGGAGTGAAGGACACAGTTGCCTAGCAACTATCAGTTCTTATTTTTACATACATTTTACCTTGAGGGGTGTTTTTTCCCATGAGGTTTTCCCTCTTTCCTCATTTATTTCAATGCATATTTTATATTTGGGTACCTAACATGGCCTCGTTGCTAGGACCCATTCTTTATTTTCACCATAGTGATGTTCAAGGTGGGTGTTGGAGATACTTCACACACACCTAGGATTTATTTTTCCTAAGGTTTTCCCTATGTTTATTAGTCATTATTTAGTCTCCTATAGTTTAGTGAGAATATTCCTCTAGGAGAATATTCTCTTCAGTTCACACTTTAGTTTGATCAGTTGGGTGAAGTCTAGATGCCATATTGGGATTATCACCATGCATCATTTGGATCATCACCAACTAATGCACATTGTCCTTGGGATCATCAATAGACTAGCACATTACTCATGATTCCATGATATCCTCCTCATTTCACTCTATTTCAGTTAGTTAACTAAAGACTGAGAGACTAGTTAACTCAGACTAGGTGGCAATTCACTTCCGTAACTTCTTGAGAGACTAGACTAGGTGGTAGTTTACTCCTGTAACTATTGGTGTGTGTCCAAATCACTCTAGACCACCACTATGGTGCATTGGTGTCTCCTCCAATGCACATTAGTTGATTTATATAGAGTATATCATGTGTAAATTATCATTCATTCATTTGTTTAATGAGAATTCTTCCATTCTTTCTCTTCTACTTCTCTTTTCTCATATTTTCTCTGTAAATTGTGTATGTCATTTTATATCTAGATCTATTTTGTGCAGGTTCAACACATTTATAGAAATCTTGGAGCATATCCTTCCATGCATGTCACGACTTTCCATTTTTGGTGTTCATATAACTCATTATTGGAAGATAGGATAAGGTTGCGTCTTTTCCAGAGAACCTTGATAGGGAGCATCACAAAATGGTATATTGAATTATTAGGTGCTTCATTCAACAATCTTTCATATTTGGAAATGTCATTTTTGACACATTTCCAGCTTCCCATATGATATGAGGCTGCAACCAAAATTTATGTTAGAATACAACCATGCATATATCTGATCATATCCATGAATCGAGATAGAGGAAAATGCTCATTAGAGCTAAAATTTTGGATGAATTTCTAACATATTGGTTTGTGAAGTTATTGTTGCCTCAAATATCCAAGGATGTGGCTATGTCAGGAGTTGTAACTGAAGAGAAAGTGATTTTATATTCTCAACATCTAGATTTGATTTATTCTTAGTCTAGCATGTTATATGATTTAACCCCCCATGCTCCTAGGCCATCAATGGATACATCCAAACCTATCCCAGGACCACATGCCTATGTATTGGTTGGTTTATTTTCCCATGTTTTTGTTGGCCATTTGAATAGACAAATGGGTCAAATGGACATATCATCTAATCCATCTATGATTGCACTAGAATAAAAAAATGTCTCAATTCCTACTAAGACCTCCGACATTCATTCAATAAAATACACAAATCCAATAATGCTAAGAAACCTAGAGGAAAAAAGAAGAATAGAAAGAAAAATTCTAAGTTTGAGCAAGGGACCACATCTTATCAAAATGCTAATGTGGGAGGTACTAAAGAGAGGAAGTTAAATTTTCCATGCAATATTTGAAATGGATACCATCTTACTCATTAATATCCTTAGATGGATGATATTCACTGATACTTATCTTAGCGGGGAGCTCAACAAAAACCCATCGTCTATAGTTCCTTTCCTACTATAGTGGAAATAGATGGTTGCAAAAAAATATCCACCTCCACAAGGGGGAACATAGGGTAATCCCTTGTGTTATCACATGAAGTTCTAAAGGGTCACATGTAGTTGTTAAGGGTCATTCATCCTTATATTTTTGAAGTGTTCAGGGAAATATTATATTTTCACCTACTGGAGGAATTTACAGACTCATAGTCCATTTACTAAGACTTTTTGTGTTTTTGAGGATTCATTGCATAACACTGAAAAAAATAGAGATTTCATTGTGTCTGGCACTACAGAATCGTCTACACAGACTATTTTGTAGTTTCACTACCAAAAGGCGCAAATGAATCACCTAGCCAAAGTACACCATCAACACCATCCTACAAACTCAAAAACAACAAAATTTGTGAACAAAATGAGTTTTTTTTTTTCATTTTGGGAGCAGTACGACCCATGGTGCAACCCTTCTGCATAGTACGACCCATGGCATGATGCTTCTACAAGTTTTGAGTGACTAACTTAAAACTTGGACTATGAACAAATGGGAAGGTATTTTTGAAAACTAGATGAGGTTTTAGTTCCTCACATTCCAAATAAAAAAAAACTCTTTCAGTTTTTCAAAACGTGTTATTTTTACAGAGATATTAGACACATAGTGTGACCCTTCTGCATAGTCTGGCCCACGGCGCGATGCTTCTGCAATTTTTGAGCGACTAACCTAAAACTTAGACTGTGAACAAATGGCAAGGTATTTTTGAAAAATAGAAGATTTTGTTGTTCATAACATACCAAATAACAAAAACCTCTCTTAGTTTTGTAAAATGTTTTATGGTTAGAGAGATATTAGACACAGAAGCCACGCTACAAAATGTGCAGAACTATTTTACAGCGGTGCTACAAAATTTCCTGTAGCAGATACTATTTGGATATTCTCCTTGTTGGGAGATTTCCAGCTATAAAGGAATGTTCGAATGGTCTCCTAGGATTTTTTTGGACATGAGATACATTTTTTCCACCTTCAGATCAATCAGGATGACCTGTTTCAAAAGGAATTTATCATCACAGACAAAATCCCAAAAAAATAGGATTTTGTTAGGCTTTTGTTAGAATCTTTTGTAACAAGACTCCTCAATGGAGGAGGATCCTATGTAACCCCTTGGTTTAGACATCCTTAGAGTATATAGATATTATTAACTATGAATAAAAGGGTCTTTAATGAGAAAAGGGTTGGATTCATGAGCCAAGAGAGGAGAGAACTGGAGGAGCAGTTTTAGTTGCTCATTTGTAAGCCCGAGGGCCTGTTTATAATGACATTTTCTTTCATTAAAGATTCATGAGAGATGTTATCAGATTGTCTTATTTGTTTTCCCACTTCTTTTTTATCTTCTTGCTTTAACATATTGCAAGTTTTGAGGATCATAGCTGCCATTGATTGATGGATTCATGAACAATAGAGGATTTGTTGTAGCTTGCCCATTAAATCATTGTTCATTGTTTAAGAAAATATTTATCTATTGCATAAAGGATATCTGTATAATGCATTCTCTTCCTTTTGTCATATTCACGATGCCTCTACTCATAAATATATATCTCTTTTTCTGATATATAGTTTGATTGCCTTTGATTTGTAGGATGTTATGACTCCATGCCCAATGAATGCCTCTGCAGACATTTTGTTGCCCTCTCCATTTCTCTCCTAGTCTTGTTGATCCACCATCTCAAACCATTTAAACCAAAAAATATCTTTTACATTATGATGCGTGTTGATATTACACTTTAGAAGTCAAAGTGTGACTTTCAGTGCTAACATTTTTTGCGCCGTTGTCGGGGACAGATTTGAGAAGATTGAAGAGCTCCCTGGGAAGAATGACATACATCCAGCTCTTGATGGTAGACAAGAGAGAGACACAAAAAAAATGACTGTATTATCTACCTGGCGACTCCACAATCAAAGACTCCACTGGGGAGGATCTTCTTGACAGAAATATGAAGGGGCATAAGTGTAAAACGAGGTATCATTTCATTAGTTTTCTACATGAACTCTTGTTCTTATTTACCGACTCTTTCCTATCTTTTCCTTTACATATAAAGAGAATCATCTTGTGCTTTTTTTATTCAGATGATCATCAACCTTCCTTTATATATCCATCCTTGGAAGAAGAAGACCTACCTTCTGCCTGTGTTGTAGATGTTGATCTTGAATCCTCACCTCTGCCTATTCATAAGGATTAGCTTTGTATTCAAATCCCTCCTGAATTTGATCACCCTTGTAACCTTGAGGAGGTTGAAACTTATTCAAATCCTTCTCAAATCTCATCACCTTCTATTGTTACTGTTGAACCTTGCCAACAACTTGTTAAACCTCATATCCAACCCACTAGATTTCAAACTAGAATCAGAGACAAGATGTTTAAACCTTTAAGGCTTCCATATCACCTTCATCCTTATCCTCTTGATTTTCTTGAGTATCTTCCTTGATTCTCTGGATAAAATCATGTTACAACTGAGAGGCATTTGGAGGCCTTTGAGAACTTTTTTGATCAGTTTGAGATAATCCATGATGATGTTACCATGAGGTTGTTCTCCAAATATTTGTTTGGAGATGTTGTTGTGTGGTTTAAAGGTTTGGGAGCCAATTCCATTGGTTCTTAGATCAAGCTATGCAATGCATTTTTGATGTAGGAGCATCTCTCGAGACAAGCGAGACAGCGCAGAATGCAAGTGGACAGTTGGGCACATGCCAACACAAGTTTTAAATTTTTTCCTTGAAGTGATGTGCCAAACATAAATGAGATCATTTAATGAAGGCGTCTTGGTAAAATGTAATCAGACCTTGAGCGCCCCGCTCTCATATGAAGTAGACAGAGGCATTTATAGTAGTAAATGTAAGTAGGTAGAATTTAATATTAGATTAGACAGTTTTAGAAGAAAGAGGGAAAACGGATATAGACACCCTCATTATGTATTGTAACATAATTCAGGGCATAATTGAAGCAGGAAGAGCATAGGAGAGAAGCAGAGAACTGTAGAAGAACACCCATGTACAGATCTTGAATTAATAGAAGAAGTTGATTCAGATTCATGGCTTTTGTGTTATTCTCTGTGTATCTGTGATGAATGCTATGCTTATGAGTATTTACTTCCTGTTATGCATTTTTTGTTATGTTGTGTATATGATTTCATGTGTTGAGCTTGAAATATGAGAGGAAGGGAATGAGGTACAGTTGTTTCTCTATCTGAGCAAGGATTCCTACAAGGAGTGCAGTTGAAGTCGTCCGCAAGGAGTGCATTGACAGAAGGCTCAGATAGTTTAACTCTTGTTCTCAAAAGAGAAATTGAGAAATACGAGCCATGCAAGGAGTGCGCAGGCTAAGGAGAGTCTTAGTCGTGAAACTGAGCGAAGTATTGAAGGACTTGTTAGAAAAACAGGACCGTGGAGCAATAAAATAAAACAAATGCAGAAATAAAACACAAAAGACACACAACACAAGAGAGACACAGATTTACGTGATTCACCCAGTGTGGGCTACGTCCACCAGAGAAATTTCCAGGTCCTTCCTTTATTATTATCTAGCAAATGAAGGGATACAACCTACAACAAAACCCACTATAACTTCCTCTTCTTTCTCTCACAGTATCCTCTCTCAGAATACAATATTCACCATCATCCATAGCCGCAATAAATTTCCCTCATAAAAGAGGGTTGCCTTCTAGGGAAAAAAACCCTAACATAATCTCTACCGTTAGATCTGCGACCTTATAATGAACGGTCCAGATTTACAATGAAATTACAATATACTTTTACAAGGCAATTTTTTCTTCGGGGGCTTTGCCCTCGAACCCCTGCTGGGGGCCCGCTTGCCCCCAGACCCCCCAGCCGGGGG
>SNQJ01S0062825.1:39282-80539 GCA_010110895.2 Picea sitchensis
GACTAGATACCTAATGTATAAGAACAAGTTAAACAACATGGAAGACAAGAGGCTACCTAAAATTGCTTCAAAATCAAGTCATAACCACCATCAACTCAAGCGAGGATGGAATAAAGATGCCTGGTCTTGGCTAAACTATTGGGGAATCATGGAAGAAACCATTTTGCAGAATAAAGATACTATTAAAAAAAACGTCAAATCAAATTTAAGGAGAAAATGTGGTGTGATAAAGAGTTAGAGGAAAAAAGAAAATTAAGGTATTATAAAGATGTAATCAACCCTAATCTAGAAGATCAAAAATATCTATCTGTTTCGCCAAGTGTAAAGAAAAAAATAAGTATTGCTAAGATAAGAACAAATTCTCACGAGCTCCGTAGTGAAACTGGGCATTGGTCAATTCCTAAAATGCCATCGGATGAAAGATTGTGTCCCCTTTGTGACACTAAGAAGGTTGAAGATGAAAAACACTTTCTCTTAGATTGTCTAGCCTATACCCATATCAGATCTCATTTTCAAAATCTTTATCACACTACCAACCTTCCTAACATCTTAACTCAACAAAAGAATAGTGATCTTGGAAAGCTTCTCTTAATGCCTTTCACGTATAGAAACAAAATTCTAAAGAATCACAAGTAATAACTTACCCTCTTAAGGTCTGATACACCAATTCGGTCTTAGTGGACGCTAATCATCATCATATAAAATTTTATGGTTTTCTTTTCCTCTTTAGTTTTTTAGGTTTTTCTTCAACGGTTTACATTGTTATATTATAACAATGTTATAATATAACATTGTTATAACATTGTTATAATATAACATTATAAAATATGTTTATGTTTTTTTTAGATATATATCAACTTGTTTTTGTGTAAATTTTATTTTTTAAGGTTTTTGATATAAATTTTATTTTTTGTTGTAGTTTTAAGGTTTTTCAACTTATTTTTGTTAAAAAAAAATTAAATTTTGTATTAAAATTTTTATTTTAGGTTTTTTAATTTGGAGTTTTTGTGTATATGTTTTTAATTTTTTGGGTTTTTTTCACCTTTTTAAAGTTTTTTTGGGCTATAATATTTTGTTTTTACCATTTTCTTAATTTTTTCTCATTTTCTCTTACTTTATATTTATTTATTTATTTATTTTTAATTTTATGGTTTTCTTTTCCTCTTTAGTTTTTTAGTTTTTTCTTCAATGGTTTTTTGCTCATATAAATTTGTTTTCAAAATGTTTTTGTTTTTTAAATTTCAATTCTCTTTGTTTTCCTATTTTTTTTAGTTCTTTTTTTTTCTTTTGTAAGTGAATGTGAAATCCTGCATTACTGAGAAAAACTATAATACAAAAAGGGAAAGGGGAGTCCCTTGATATGCCAAAAAGGAAACCAGATCAGGGATCCTAGAGTTGTGTTGCCTAAGATAACAGGGAGGAACTTTGGGTCGCCTGCATGGGAAACTAACCCAGTCCTCCATCAATTCAGTTTGTAAAATTAAACAAAAACATATACAGAAAGGACATATAACCATAAAAAGGGATAGCTCCTATATTGAAAACCAACTTGACCAAGGTTGAGCCTGCACTAGTCCAGGATGATAAGAGATCTTTTGTCTCCATCCTTTCTTGCCTTGTCCTCCTTCCTTTGGACCACCGTGCATGTCTTCCTGATACACATTGGCGTTCCATTCTGGTCTGTTGGAGTGATGTCCATATGGTGGACATAGCATAGGTAAAGGTGGAATTGGCCTGCCATTTGTTCCATTTCTTCCCTTTGGCTCCTTTGATCCTCTGCTAGTCTTTTTGTGCTGGCCTCCAAGTTGCTAAGGTGACTCAGAATTTCTATGAGCACCTTCTTGTGGTCCCTGATGGCCTCCCTGCTGGTCTCTTTCCAGTCCATGTTCATCTTGCCTATCAGCATTTTTGTGCGCTAGACCTCCTCCACTATTTTGTGGTATGAGGGTTGTTCTGGGATGTGTGGCCTTTGGGTCCCTTATCCCATCTACCTCCTAAATTAGGTCCTTCCAAGCTTTTCCCTTATGTGTGGTTTTGATTTCTCACTCCCACCTGTTAATGATCACTTTTCCCTTTGAGTCAACCTACGTGAGAAAGGTACCCTTGGCTTCTCTAGCCGCTTTCTCTATCCTTGTAGTGCTCTGGTCACTTTTCAGGGTTCTTTCCCTTGGGGGCCTCTCTTACTATGGGTTTTCTTCATTCTCACCATCTCAACTTGTTTGTGGTGGTTTTTTCCTTGGGTTCTCCTCCTGCTCCTATTCTCCCCTTCCTGGTATGTCATATGGTATCTGTAATTTCTTTCCTCTAGTCTGTGGTTATTCCTGGTGATTCTTTTCTTATGGGATTTCCCTGGCTACGGGTTCATCTTGGAAATCATGGGCTGCTCATAAAGGTGTACCTTATGGTCCTTGTCCTTTGTTTCAGTATGTGTGCTTTTGGGGGTCCTGCCATAATCCCTGCGGCAATCCTTTTCTCTTCTTGCTGTACAGAAATCATTACCACTCCCCATATCTATACTCGAGAGTGGTGTACCCATTCTTGACCATGCAAAACCTCTTTGTCCTTCATCCTTTGTCTCCTATTGATTAACGTTTCTACTTTCCCCTGGATAACCCCTGTACTTCTTTCTATTGATAGGACCATGGTGTCATACCTCCTCTTGTTGTGTGACCTGGATCTACATTGTAACTCGTGTGTGATCGGTGGGTTATCAGATTCTACCTGGATCCTATGTGCCCTTCATTTATTTATGTGCCTCCATCCTCGATGTGGTTGTCCGTACTTCGGTTGTCATCATGGTCTTTTGTCACCAGTTGGATGTAGTCTGTTCGGAACTGTCCATTCAAAATGTTTCTCCAGATTGTGTCCAGTTTTGGTCCTTCCTTTTTGATCCCCTCATTAGCGATCCTGTCCACCAACCCATTTGTTGACCTATGTACCCAGTGCAACTCCACTGTGATCCTCATCTGCAAGTGCTCCTGAATGTTTTACAGGGAATGTGCCAAGCGCCAGTGCCTTTGAATTTTTCCCACTCTGGGACCGTTTTGGAGTTGCCTTACTGTATTGATAACCAGCATAGAGTTTGCTTCCACTAGGGCGTTTGTTATCCTTTCCCAGTTTAGAATATCGAATGTGGTCTCTAGGGCTTCAAATTTCACTGCGTTGTTGGTTGAATTTCCAAGAATCCCAACATATAGCCGAATGATATTTCCTTCATTATCTCTGATTACTCCTCCCATTCCTATCTGTCCTGGGTTACCTTTTGATGCCCTGTCAAAATTCAACTTGAGGGAGCCTACTGGTGGTGGTTTCTAGTTGCGCTCACCTACTTGGAGTTGTGGTGGACGTCTTACCCGATTGGGGTTGTGGCCATCTTTCAGGTGGAAGACTTCTAGGATTCAGGATTCCTGGTCTGTGAGTTGCACTCTGCCTGTCTGGCAGTTGTGGCTATGCACTGTTTCTCTTTTCATGGAGATTATTGTTTCCTTTATCTTCCCCTTTGACCATCTTTCATTCTTGAATATGTGTCGGTTCCTTTCCTTCTAGATTCCCATATGATCATTCCCAGGATGAAGTGCCAACAAAGATTCACCTCTTTGTTTTCACTGTAGTTTTCTTTCCAGGTACTGATGGTTGTGGAGCTGTTGCCTCGGATCCTGTTGGATTGTCAGAAGATACATACCACCCAGTCCCATATTTCTGCTGTGTAGGTGCATTCATAGAGGAGATGGTTCATTGTTTCTTCCTTGGCTTGACAGAGGTGACATCTAGAAGGACATATGAATCCTCTTTTCCTTAGGTTTTCCCAAGTTAGAATTCGGTTGTGGAGTATTAACCTTTGGAAAAATTTTATTTTTGGCCAATGGGGGTTGTTCCAAAGCTTGTCCCATTGTTGTGTTGGTTCTTCTTGGTCCCGATCCACGATATAGTGTCGGACTTCTTTTAGGTTTAATTCCCTGCCATCTCTGTGTGCCCATCTCAGCTGGTCATTTCCTTCTATGACTGCAATTTTTCTTCTCCCCATATCCTCCTCCACCTCTTTTATTGTTGTTGCAGTTTGGTCGCTATTTTGTAGCGTAAGATTGTCCTAGATTCGCCATTTGTTGTGATCTATTTCTTGTTTCCAGTAATGGTAGACTCAGGTTTTACCTTGTGCGAGCACCTCCTGCTGGAGTTCCTCCCTGTCTGGTTTCTCCATTTTAGGTTCCTGTTGCCAGGCGTCCTCCCAAAATCTGTTAGTTCTGCCATTCCTTACTTCCCAAAAGCTGTGAGTCTGAATCTAGGCTTTGTTGCGCTAGGCTAGGTTCCAGATGCTTGAACCTTCCCTAATGCTATTGAAGAGAATTTTTTTATGGTCGCATATGTCTGGGGAGTACTTTGCCTTCCATAGGTTTACCCATGGTGTAGTAGTTTCTTTGACCCATCGCCACCAGAGTTTCGCCTCCCAGGCGTCATTGTCGCTTGCGGATCTTGTAGCCCTAGGACTCCTTTCCTTTTGGGTTTACAGACCTTCTACCAAGCCACCAAGGCCCATTTTTTCTTTGTTTCCACTCCTCGCCACAAGAAGTCCCTTTGGATGGTTCTTATTTTTTGTAGTATTTCTTTGGGGGTTGGGAAGACAAACATCATAAAGGTTGGGATTGCTTTAAAAACAGACTTGGTTAGAATGCGTCTTCCGGCTTGGTTGAGGGATCTGTACGTCTAATTTTTCACCCTCTACTATAACTTGTTTATTATTCCTTCCCAAGTTGACATTTTGTTAGCTTTGTTTGTCAGGGGGATACCCAAGTACTTAGTTGGGAGAGTTTTACGTTCAAAGCCCAAAATGTTGGCGAAATTCCTTTGGATTGTAGGGTTGGTATTGAAGAAGAAGATCATAGATTTGGAATGATTGATCTCTGCCCCTAAGGCTTACCAAACTCTTCTAGGATTCATTTGTAGGATTTTGATTCCCTGACCATGGGTATGCCATGAAATAAGGTGTCATATACAAATTGTTGGTGTCTGGAGGTAGGGCAATTTTCAAAAGGTTTCATACCTGTCATTTCACCTATTGCAGTTGCGCTTTTAATGCTTCGACTGAGACCTTCTATCATTAAAATGAACAGGAAGAAGGACAACAAGTCTCCTTGTATGATGCCTCTTGTGAGCCAAAAAGGTTTGGCAGGGGCTCCATTTACTAGTAGCAAGTAGCTTGTAGTGGATACTAGACTGACTACCCAGTTGATCCAGTGTTGGGTGAATCCAAAAGATTCTAGAGTCTTGACCAAATAGTGCCAGCTGATTTTGTCATAAGCTTTTTCTAGGTCTAGTTGTATTATCATTCCCCCTCTCTTTTGAAGCTTCAATGTGTGGATCATCTCGTGGGCATGGATGATATTGTCCATTATTTGTCTCCCTTCCACGAAGCCTTCCTGTTCTTGTGAGACCAGTGTGGGTATAATGGGTTTCAATCTATTTGCTATAACTTTGGAAATTATCTTGTAAACCTCATTGCATAGCTCTATAGGTCTGTAACGATTCGGGGTTTTGGCTTCATTTTCTTTGGGAATTAGCGTAATCATTGTAGCATTTAGCGCTTTTAGAATGGAGGCTGACCTTCTCGAGTCTTCCACTACCCTATAAACATCGTGTTTGACTATTTCCCAGCAGGATTTGAAGAAATCTACTGTGAAACCATCTAGACCTGGGGCTTTCCCATTGGACATTTCCTAGAGTACTTGGTCAATTTTCTCCTCAGCGATGGGTTTGTTTAGGTTGTTATTTTGTTCCTCGGTGACCAGGTGGGGGATATTTTGGGTTATCCTTTGTATGGCCTCCGTTCCATCTTGGTTGGGTTCCTGGGCTATCTCGTGGAAGTGGTTCACTAGGGTAGTTTCGATCTCCTTATGTGACTCTCGCTCAAATCCATCCTGGTCCTTAATATTCAGGATTTTGTTATGGGCTCTTCTGGCCATGGTTGTTCTATGGAAAAACCTGGTGTTTCTCTCTCCTTCCCTTATCCATCTAATATGGGACTTATGTTTCCAAAGTGTTTCTTCCTACTAGCAGCGAGATTCCCATTACTGGTTCATCTGGATCTCTTCCTGTTTCCGATCCTCCGTATAGCCCTCCAAAATGCAGGTTTCCTGGATTTTTTTCATTTTTTCTTCTATGTTGTTTTTATCTTGGTTTATATTCCCAAAAGTGTCCTTGTTCCACTCCTTGATATTATATTTGATGTACTTTAGTTTCTTATAGAGTTTGAACATCCTTGTCCCTTGCTCTGGTTTCTCCTCCGGCCACCACTGTTTGATTCTTTCCTTGAAGGTCGGGTGCTCGATCTAGAACTTCTCAAATCTAAAGGGTCTATTCTTTCGTGTAATTTGGAAGCCAGCCTCCAGTTGCACTGGCCAGTGATCCGATCCCCCCTAGGGAAGGATGTTGCAGTCTACGGTTATCCCCTGCATAATGATAGACTCTGAAACTAGGAATCCGTCGAGTCTTGTTGCTACCTGATACTGGTTCATATGTTTATTGTTCCAAGTGTACTGGCCATTATTGGTTTTGAGGTCGACCATCTCCGCTATGTCTCTGAAATTTGAGAATTCTTCTGCATCCCTATCCAATCTTCTTGTTCCTTCTTTTTTCTCTGCAAGTGACGTGATGATGTTAAAGTCCCCGACCAGGATCCATTGAAGGTTGTTGGATCAGGTTTTAAGTTCTTATAAGTCTCATATCATTCCTCTCTTTTCCTCTGACACCTAGGGCCCATACACATTAGTGCATATAATTTCCTCTGTGTTTCCAATGATTTGCATGCGAACCGTTAGGGTGTGCCTGGTTGCTTCGGCTATTGTTAGGTTCAGTACTTATGGGTTCCACAAGGTAAGAATACCTCCTTCCATTTGGTGGCCTTTGATTTCCACCATTTGGTACTTGTGCCATTGTTGTTTGTTGATTGTCTCCATTCTTTCTATAGTGCATTTTATCTCTTGAATGAAACAGAGATCCATTTGTTCCTGCTTTAGTCTATTTCTAAGGATTCTCTTCTTTCTCAGGTTGTTTAGGCCTCTTATATTCCAAGTTATAACCTTCCTTTAAACATGTGGGGGCGAGTTGGGGAAGAGGTTCTTGATCTTACCTGAGTTTATCAGTAGTGCTCCAAGCTCTTGTAGGGCTACGTTGTTTGATTTCCTGCCTTTTTTAATCCACGTCTGCTTGGGTGAAAGTTGTGGTTGTCCCTCGTCAGCCTTGAATCCTAGGTTTCTTATCTCCCCATGTGTGTGCTTTAGTCCTCTGGCTTTGGCTTCCTCCCGTAGGAGAAACAGGTACTGAATGCAGTCAAGTTGCTCTATTGGTACGTTGTCCACACCCTGTCTTTTCCATTTCTCCAGTATGTTCGGGAGATATAACCCTTTCTTTTACACAAGGTCTCTGAGGTCAGGATCTTCGGTGCCTACTTCGCTTGGGGTCATTTCCACATATGCTCCACTTCTTGCATGGGGGTATTTTTTGGCATGTTTCTAGATAGAGGAAGAGTATGCTTTTTTTCATTGATGGCAAGATCAGAGATCATCACGACAATGAATCAGCATGGGGATGACGAACATGAGAAAGTGAAAAAACTAGTAGCACAACGACGAAGACATGGAATGATTAGAAGGGTAACAATGAAGAGAAATAGTAATCGTTGGATTACTCATTCTGAATTCTCGATGGCCGTCAGATCTAAATTCAGATAAGATAAGAGTGGAGAAGAGGAGAACAGATCTTAAGCATTAGATCTGAGCAGGGGACCATCCATTATCAAAGAGGTATGTTGCGGAACGTTGGATGCATAGTACATGTGGCAAGAGGTCATCATTTCGCTGACTGGAAAGTCAAAGGAACGAGGTGTCCTAACCTCTCAAACTCGTGATATCTGAAATAGTGAAATAACCTTAGCCATCCAATCACCACGGATCGTGGACCTTCTATATGAAGAGAGAAGCGCTCAAATGTCTAGCCAGTGGTCATATCTCATGGTCACATTGTCGAGAGCTGCAGAGTAGAGATAGTGTAGCCAAGCTCTATTTCAGCAATCGTGACATGGAGAGCCGAGACTCTTCATCACAAAATACCCGAAGTGAGAAATCACGAAGCACCCTCGTGCTTGGCACCTGGTCACCGTCGGTGGTCATGTGAGTAAAAGGAGCTAGCATAGCTAGGCTCCATTTAGGGTAATCGGGAGCTGGAAGAGTCAAGGAGACTCATGGCAAAAACCCCAAGTTGTGAAATTGTGAAGCACCATTTGATGTAGGTTGTGGTCATAGCTCGTGGTTGTGTGAAGGGAAGGAGTTAGCGGTGCTAAGCTTCATTTCGGCGATCGCAACATGGAGAGTTGAGACTCTTCACTACAGGAGTTCCAAAGTCATGAATCGCGAAGCGCTTTGTGGATAAGAGCCTGGTCACCACCAAAGGTCATGAGAAGGGAAGGATCTAGTTCAACTAAGATCCTTTTTGGGGTTTTAGAGATCACAACTTAAAGTGTCAAGACCCTTCATCACAAGAATGCCGAAAAGTGAAATCACGAATTGAAATATTGTTTATCTCATGGTCACAGTGAGTGGGCATATGAGATAAGCGCGAGACCCAGTTTTTGTAATCCAATGGTGCAGGTGAATCAAGAATATGATTGAAGGGCTATTGTTTCTCTTCAATATTAACTAATCAGTTACGATTCAGTTAGCTGAACTGAATCATGATTCATGGACGGTTGGCTATTCAGTTGCTGAGGTGTTCTTGCCCCGACAGATTCGATTTGTAACTGCAGAGGTTTGGGTGCATAAAAGTGAAATGAAGTGATTGGGCATGGGGTGATGTTCTGACTGAAAAATATGTTGAATTGGGAAAAAGGAAAAACCACAGTATGCATAGCGTGATTTCAAACTCAGAAATGGGAAACAAAAGCTGAACATAATAGAAAAATGTGAAGAGAACAGAATGTGCAGGTATCAAAGATCATGAGAAGAACAGAGAAAGACCAGATAGAGAGAGAGACAACAAGTCAAGTCAAGTATGAACAGAGCAAAAGAATAATGAAGCAGAGAAGATTTGAAGAACAAAGAGGAAGTGGTAAGAATTTATATATATGTATTGTTTCTTATTCAATCATGTATTTATAATCAGGGAGGTAGGGTGGTGCTAGGGAGGATTGTAGTCCTCTGTTGTTCAAGTTGGTGCTTGAATACTAGAAGTTGAAGCTTTCATCTAGTTGTAGCTAGAAATTCAAGGTGGCAGGTTGGTGCTAGGGAAAACACATAGTTTTTTGTATAGAAGTTGGTGCTTGTATAAGTCCAGTTGGTGCTAGAACAATTAGGGAGTTGGTGCTTCCTTCTAGTGAGTGCTAGAGAAGTAAGAGGGTTGGTGTTCTAAGCAAGTTGGATCTTGAAAAATAGAGGTAGTAGCCTCACTTTGAGTTGGAGCTCAAAATATATGATGTACAGAACTTAAAAGTTTTCCTATCATTCAAAGAAGAAGAGGTTTTCTCCCTTTATGGGTTTCCTTGTAAAAATTTGTCTCTGTGTATATCTTATGTGTGAATGATGTTATTTATTTATGTTGTTCATATCTTGTATAATATTGATGATCACTTGGAGGAGATTAAAAATTAATTAATTTGAAGAAGTCATATATCGTTTAAGCTTAGTAACAACTGATTCACCCCCCTCTTAGTTATCTTAGTAATTTCAACAATTAGTATAACATCGGGTTCCTTTATCTAAAGGTAGATCTGTAATCTTAGACATGACAAGTCATGAAGGGACTTCAGCTACTAAGCCTCCTCTATTTGATGGAACAAATTTTTCCTTCTGGAAGGTTAGAATGAGAACATACTTAATGGACTTAGGTGATGACGTTTGGGATGTAGTAGAGACTGAATATACAAAGCCTGTTGTGCTAGCTTCCAAGGATGATAAGTTAGAATTTAGATTTAATTCTAAGGGAATAAACGTTATTTTGAATGGACTTGTTGAAGATGAGTTTGTAAAGGTGATGCATCTTGAAACTGCCAAAGTAATGTGGGATAAACTTATTATCAGTTATGAAGGAAATGCAAAAGTAAAAGATGCCAAACTTCAAACGTATAGATTGAAATTTGAACAACTAAAGATGAATGAAGATGAAATAGTTAGCAAGTATTTTTTAAGAGTTGAAGAGCTTGTGAATGCCATGAAGGGTCTTGGTGAGAATATTGAAGAATCATTTTTAGTTCAGAATATTTTAAGGTCTTTGCGTGATAAATTTAATCCAAAAGTCTCTACAATAGAAGAACTAACTGATCTTAAAACTCTGTCCATTGATCAACTCCTAGGAACTCTAACTGCATATGAAATGAGAGTTAGTAAAGACAAATCCATTACTAGAGAAGCATCTTTTAAATTAGACAAGAATACTGATTCATAATTAGATGATATTGAGGCAAAATTTGTGAGAAGGTTAAAGAGAGGATCAGGAAAATATCAAGGCAAGTTGCCCTTCAAATTCTTTAAATGTGGTAAAATAGGTCATTTTGCATCAAAGTGTCCTCAAAAGAAAAAGGACTAAAAAGACTAGAACTCTGATGATGAAAAGAAATACAAATTTAAAAAATATAGTAAAAAGAAAAGCTTGTGTGCAAATAATGATGATTCCTCAGAAGACATAGATAGTGATTCATCCTATGAAGACAAAGCGAATGATTTTATTCTTGTGGCTATGGGATATCTTGACGATGAACACACAGGAGGTGATATGGATGATGAATAAGTTGTGGTGGATATGGAAGGTGAATTAATGAACGCTTTGGAAGAAATTGACAGACTTAGATTTAAGAAGAGAAAACAAAAACAATTGTTGATGCAGTTTAAAATGAATGATAAAAAACCTGATGAAGACTTTGCTCTACTAAAAGTGGAGTTAAAAGAGGCAAAGAAAATAGAGGACATTCTTAAACAATAGCTTTCAGAGAAGAAAGCGAGGTGTGAAACCTTAGAAGAAGAGATAGTAAAACCCAGAAAAGAAATGGAAAAGTTTAAGGCATTATATCAGCAAAATCTGTCATGTATTAAAGAATCAGAAGGATTAACCTCCATTCTAAATCAACAAATGAATCCAAATTTGAAAGATGGCTTGGGATATGAAAGAGGATCAAGTAGTGATCATCCAAGTAATACAAAACCCATCAAGTTTGTCAAATCTACAATCTTTGACAACAACCACTCTGCAAAAAGAAAGAAATAAAATCATCCACCAAGAAGGAATGAAAGAGAAAGCACCAAAACCAATCAAAGAAACTATCAGCATGGAAGAAATCGAACCGTTCAAAGAAGATAGTCTTTTTCCATGTAAACAAGATTATTCTATGGATATTGTTTTTTCTGTTCTAACTTTGGTCAGAAAGCTATAACTCGTTCTTTAATATTTAGATATAAACACTCAAGTTATTCAAGGAATAATTATCTTCCACAACAAATATTGAGACAACCAAGCAACAAACAATCACAAACTATATATCATGTGATGGTTGGGAAAATGAAGCAGGAGAAACATAACAACAATTATGAGCATAACAATTGTTATTGCCTGTTATTCAGTGAACTAGAATGTTATGTGTGCCATAACTATGGACATAAAGCCGCAGATTGTTGCTTAAGGAATTATAAGCCAAATTTGAAAGTCACTGCTGAAAATTTCAAGGTTTGGAAGAAAAAATAAGATGACCAGTGTGGATTAGTGTTATCAGCCCAAAGACAAAAGAATCTCTGGTATATTGACAGTGGATGTTCCAAACATATGACTGGAGAAAAAAGTAAGTTTTTAACTCTAAGTGAGAATAAATTAGGGAATGTAACTTTTGGAAACGATGCACCAGGAAAACTAAAAGGTAAAGGATTGGTAAGTTTGAGTAATGGCAAAGGAAAATCTCAAGATATGTTATTTGTAGATGGTCTAAAACATAATCTGCTTAGTGTCAGTCAAGTCTATGATCGAGGATGTGAAGTTGTGTTTACTTCTAAAGATTGTAAAATAAAATCTGTGAATTCAGGAAAGTTGGTTGCAAAAGGGATAAGAACAAAAAACAATGTCTATGTGTTAAAAGAAGAAAAAGAAGAATGCCACTTAAGAAAGTATTATGAAAGTTGGCTATGGCATAGGAGACTTGGACACTTAAATTTTGATCATATGGTCAAGCTTAGAAACAATGGGGCAGTAAAGGATATTCCAAAAATATCAAATCCATATGATTTTGTTTGTAAACTGTGTCAGATAGGAAAGCTTACTGGAACACAGTTCAATATAAAAACCTTCCTTCAACAGAAAAACCTCTCCAGTTAGTACATATGGACTTATGTGGACCATCAAGGAAAGAAGGTACAAGAAAATAAAACTATTTTATGTTGATTATTGATGATTATTCTAGACTAACATGGGTTGCCTTTTTGAAAGAAAAATCTGAAGCATTTGAAAAATTGAAAGTGTTTAAGGCTCTAACTGAGAATCAAACAAGAAAAAGATTGAAGGCGGTAAGGTCTGATAGAGGAGGAAAATTTAACTCATGGAACTTCAAAGAGTTTTGTGATAAACATGGAATCAAAATAGAGTACACAATTCCAAGGACTCCACAACAAAATGGAGTTGTTGAGAGGCAGAATAGATCAGTACAACAAATGGAAAGATCAATGATGAATGAAAGGAATATACCTCATACATATTGGGTGGAAGAGATTTATACAATTGTTCACATAGTTAACAAAGCTCATCTCAGGCTACACAGTGATAAGAATCCTTATGAACTACGGTTTGGAAGACCTGCTTCAATCAAGCACTTTAATGTCTTTGGGAGTAAATGTTACATTAAGAATAATGATGAAAATATTGGCAAATATGATGGCAGAGTTGATGAAGGTATCTTCTTAGGTTATGCTACAAATAGTAAAGGATATAGATGCTACAATAAGAGGTTGCATAAATTGGTTGATTGTATCGACATAAAAGTTGATGAAGAAATCCTTGGCCGAAATATAAGCAGTGTTGAACCAAGCACAAAAGATATAGTTGAAGATGAATATGAACAGGTCCAAGGATCAGAAAGAGAAGAATCTAAACCACATGAAGATATGAATACTCAGGCTGACACAAACCAGCAAAAAGAAATAAAAAAACCTCTCGTAACTGTTAGAAAGGATCATCCTGAAAATCAGATAATTGGAGATATAAATAAAGGAGTTTAGACAAGAAGGAAACTAATTAAAGACTCAGAACAATATCAGATTGTTTTTTAATCCATTATTGAACCTAAAAAATTTGATGACGCCAACAAGCATGATGATTGGGTTAGAGATATGAATGAAGAGGTTGATCAGATTGAGAAGAACAATACTTGGGAGCTTGTTCCTAGACCTAAAGATAAGAATGTAATAGGCTCCAAATGGGTGTTCAAGAATAAAATGAATGAAAAAGGACAAGTTGTTAGGAATAAAGCCAAATTAGTTTGTAAAGGGTATGCATAAGTTGAAGGACAAGACTTTGATGAAACTTTTGTACCAGTGGCAAGATTGGAAGCCATCCAAATGTTTCTTTCATATTCATGTCATAAAAAATTTAAAGTATATCAGATGGATATAAAATCGACATTTCTTAATGGAGATCTAGAGGAAGAAGTATATATGGAGAAACTTGAAGGATTCTCATTGACAGATAATATTGACTATGTCTGAAAGCTAAAGAAGGTGTTATATGGACTGAAACAAGCACCACGAGCTTGGTATTATAGACTGGACAATTTTTTACAAGACAAAGGGTTCAAGAAAGGTATTGTTGATAGTAATCTCTAAATAAAGTATGAAGGTGATGATTTACTAGTTGTTTTGGTTTATGTAGATGACATTATTTTTGGTTGTACTAATGATTCCTTTATTCAGTGGTTTGCTAACTCTATGCAAATAGAGTTTGAGATGTCCACGATAGGCTAACTATCATACTTTATTTGTTTACAAGTATTGTTAGCACCGGAAGTTGGCCTCAGATTGCGATGAGGACAAGCCCGTTACCCATCAGTTTAAATGTCACAATTTGTTTATAAAGGGAGATCGAATGGAAGTAAACTCAGAACAATATTGTTTAACTTGGAAAACTAGGTTGGAACAACAAAGACATGCGAGGTCTTGATCTAACTTAAGCCAATAATTTTTGCATAGTGGTGAGTAAGTGGAGGGAAATAAAAGGGAAATAATGTCTTCTTTGGACATCCGGTCTTCTAGCAGCCTTTTAAAAGGGGAAAAGTCTCAGATATGATATCCTCTCAGACCTGAGAAAATTCAAAGTAAACTTAAAATGTTGCAGAACTAATATAATCAAACATGCATCATATAGTTATTACAACACCTGACTGGATCATCCATGCCCGGGCTTTAAGATTTAGAGGAAAAAGGAAAGGAGGAGGTTGGTTTCCATTAAACAAGAAGTCTCAAAATGTCAGTCTATAACCAAATAACTAGAGGCTTTGTTAAAGTTTTACAATTGGGATCTTAGCTCTACCATCGATCCCTTACAAAAATACAAAAACTGAGTATATATACTCAGAGCAACTCGCCATTGACAGCGGGAGAGTTGCTGAGCCATTAAATTCCCAACAAATGTGTATAGGCTCCTCTGTTCAGATGAGGACATCAGATTGGCATGGCTCCTGCAGGAAATCCTGCACACAAGGCGACCTTGGGCAGACTGTCTGCCAGAATCTCCATGCCTTACATTTAAGGAGTGAGGCGAGGTTTCAACCACCTCCCCCCACCTTCATTTACTTCTTCCAGGGATCAGGATTGAGGATGAGTTGAATTGGCACCTGGAGAATATGGCGACCCCTCCTACAGTGAAACCCGGTGCTATGGCCCTTTTCGTGGCCTTTTCTATCACCTCAAGAGACCGTGGGCCTTGAACCTACACCTATCTTCAAAGGTGCTTTCAACACTCTCCTTTTGGGAAATTCCACCACACTAGCCTCTAGGATCCTTGGTGACAAAAATTGCGAAAAGGCCCTCCATATCGGTGGTTGGATCTGGCTTCAGAATCGACGACCAAGATCCTTATCCGAAGGCTCCCAAGTTGCCGACACCTTTTCCACATGACCCAGTGATAGGACCCTGGGCCCAACACTGAAGGCACTTTCGCATTTCGCATTTTGGAAATTCCTAATGCACTGGGGAGGAGTGACCCCTTGCCCTTCAAATTCCTGGTAACTGAAATGGCAACAGGACTAAATCACACACCACGCGTCTCTTGTGTTGGACAACCCAAATCAACTCTTAAATGTGGGTCCCCTTCTTGACTAGATCCTCCACCACATTTCCTTCAAGCTTGGATAGCCCAGATCCCTTTTATTGAATGACCAAAATCGCTTTTGGTGTTTTCACCATGATAATCCCAAAAGGACCCACTCTTTCCATCTTTGCTTCCTTGTGACCAGGCACCAAGACTGTGGGCCCAAACATCGGGGGCTTTCACATTTTGCGTTTTGGGGTTTCAAAATGCAACGAAGGGGCGACCCCTAACCTTTGAAATTCCGACTTATGAAACGCCGATGGTGCTTAATCATGTGCCACTTGTCCCTTGGTTGGACGACCCAAATTTTCTCATGGAATACAAGCGCTTCGTCTCCGACCTCTACTCTGCGTTAAACCCCCGGGAAGATTTCATGGTCTCGAAAACCCGATGACCGTCGATCTTCTCTATAGATGGATCCTCTCCGTTGAAAGGCGATCTTTTCCCACTCACTTGATTTTTCTATGTTGTGCTTGGGTGCTTCTCATGGAACCCGCAGACCTGGATGCTTTTATGCCCGAGAAAAGAATTGTTGCTAACAAGTACATCAAAGCTCTACAAGAATATTTATCACTCAAGAAAAATATCTGAAAGAGATATTGAAGAAGTTCCAGATGGAAGATTATTCTCCTATTAGTACACCTATGGTGGTCAGTTGCAAGCTCAGTAAAGATGATATTTCACCTGATATTGATCAAAGGACATATCGATCAATGATAGGTAGTCTTCTATACATCAGAACATCCCGTCCTGATATAATGCAAGCTGTTGGAATGGTTGGTCGTTATCAGTCTTCTCCTAAACAGAGTCATTTAGTAGCTGTAAAAAGGATATTCAAATACTTGAAGGGAACAATGAATTATGGTCTGTGGTATCCTAGAGATTAGAATATTCAGTTAACTGCTTATTCAGATGTTGATTGGGAAAATTGTGTGGATGAGAGAAAAAACACCAGTGGAGGTGCATTCTTCCTGGGTGACTCGTTGGTAGCATGGATTAGTAGGAAGTAGGGATATATTTCCTTATCAACTATAGAGGTAGAGTACATTGTTGCTGCTACTTGTTGCACTCAGATTTTATGGATGATCCAAACTTTTGAAGATTTGAAGGTACATTATACTGATCTGATTCCAATTCACCGTGATAATACTAGTTCCATTAGTGTCTCCAAGAATCCTTTTATTCATTCCAAGACAAATCATATTCCAATCAAATATCATTTTCTCAGAGAGAAAGTTACAAACAGATTTGTTCAGCTGAATTATATTCCTTCCACATAGCAGATAGCTGATATTTTTACTGAACCATTAGCAGCGACACCTTTTGGATATCTTCGTTAGAAGTTGGGGGTTATATCTTCTTTTGTCTAACCTATTCACCTTGTGAGGGGGATTACTTATTGTATATATGTTATACTTCCTGTGAATATATCCCTGGTTCTTATGTTCATAGTTGACAGGGGGAGTATGTGCCTGTCACATTTATGATATCTTCGACATATACTGCAACAGCTCAGGGGGAGTGTGTCTCTTCTTTGACATTGATTCCAAAGGGGGAGAGAGGATAGTAATTGCAATTTTTGCAAGGATGCTACAATGGGATAGTTGGATGTTCTTCAAGAGGTTTCCATCAATGCCAAAGGGGGAGATTGTTGGCATGTTTCTAGGGGGAGATTGTTGGCATGTTTCCAGACAGAGGCAGAGTATGCTTGTTGTCATTGATGGAAAGATCATAGATCAGTACGATGATGAATCAACACGGCGATGACGAACATGAGAAAGTGGCAAAACCAGCAGCGCAGTGATGAAGACATGGAATGATTAGAAGCGTAATAATGAAGAGAAACAATAATCATTGGATTACTCATTCTGAATTCCTGATGGCCATCAGATATGAATTCAGACAGGAGAAGAGCACAGAAGAGAAGAACAGATCTCAGACGTTAGATTTGATCAGGGGGGCTGTCCATTATCAAAGAGGTATGTCATGGAATGTTGGATGCAGAGTACATGTGGCAAGAGGTCAGCATTTCACTGACTAGAAAGTCAAAGGAACGAGGTTTCCTAACCTCTCGAACTCGCGATATGAGAAATCACGAAATAACATTAGCCATTCGATCACCACGGATCATGGACCATTGATCTGAAGAACAAAGTGCTCAAATGGCTAGCCAGTGGTCATATCTCATGGTCACATCATCGAGAGCTGCAGAGAAGAGCTAGTGTAGCCAAGATCTATTTTGACGATCGCGACATGGAGAGTCAAGACTCTTCATCACAGAATCCCTGAAGTGAGAAATCGTGAAGCACCCTCATGCTTGGCCCCTGGTCACTGTCGATGGTCATGTGAGTGAAAGGAGATAGAATAGCTAGGCTCCATTTCGGGTAATCGGGAGTTGGAAGAGTCAAGGAGACTCATGGCAGAATCTCGGAGTTGCGAAATCGCGAAGTGCCTTTTGACGTAGGTTGTGGTCACATCTCATGGTTGTGTGAAGGGATAGAGCTAGTAGTGCTAAGATTCATTTCAACAATTGCAACATGGAGATTTGAGACTCTTCACTACAGGAGTTATGAAGTCACGAATCACGAAGTGCTTTGTGGATAAGCGTATGGTCACCACCAATGGTCACGAGAAGGGAAGGAGCTAGTTCAACTAAGCTCCTTTTCGGGGTTTCGAAGATCAAGGCTTAAAGTATCGAGACCCTTCATCACAAGAATGATGAAAAGAGAAATCATGAATTGAAGTACTGTTTAGCTCATGGTCACAATGAGTGGGCATATGAGATGAGTGCAAGACCCAGTGTTTGTAATCCAATGGTGCAGGTGAATTAGGAATATGATCAAAGGGCTATTGTTTCTCTTCAAGATTAACTGATCAATTACGATTCAGTTAGCTGAACTGAATCATGATTCATGGATGGTTCGCGATTCAGTTGCTGAGGTGTTCTTGCCCGAGCATATTCGAGTTGTAATTGCAGAGGTTTGGGTGCATAAAAGTGAAATGAAGTGACTGGGCCTGGTTGGCTGTTCTGAGTGAAAAATATGTTGAATTGGGAAAAAGGAAAAAACACAGTATGCATAGCATGAGATCAAACTAAGAAATGGGAAACAGAAGCTGAACAAAACAGAAAAAGGTGAAGAGAATAGAATGTGTAGATATCAAAGAGCATGAGAAGAACAGAGAAAGACCAGATAGAGAGAGAGACAGCAAGTCAAGTCAAGTATGAACAGGGTAGAAGAATAGTGAAGCATAGAAGATTTGAAGAACAAAGAGGAAGTGGTAAGAATTGATATATCTATATTGTTTCTTATTAAATCATGTATTTATAATCAGGGAGGTAGGTGGTGCTAGGGAGGATTGTAGTCCTCTGTTGTTCAAATTGGTGCTTGAATACTGGAAGTTGAAGATTTCATCTAGTTGTAGCTAGAAAATCAGGGTGGTAGGGTGGTGCTAGGGAAAACACAAAGTTTTATGTATACAAGTTGTTGTTTGTATAAGTCCAGTTAATGTTGGAACAATCAGGGAGTTGGTGCTTCCTTCTAGTGGGTGCAAGAGAAGTAAGAGGGTTGTTATCTCAACAATTTGGAGCTTGCAATATAGAGGTAGTAGCCTCACTTTGAGTTGGTGCTCAAAATATATGATGTACAAACTTAAAAGTCTGCCTATCATTCAAAGAAGAAGAGGTTTTATCCCTTTATGGCTATCTCTGTGTATATCTTATGTGTAAATGATGTTCTTTATTTATGTTGTTCATATCTTGTATAATAATGATGATCACTTGGAGGATATTAAAAATTAATTTAAAGAAGTCATATATCATTTAAGATCAATAAAAACTAATTCACCCCCCCTCTCAGTTATATTAGTAATTTCAATAGTATTGTCGTCTCTGGTTTCTCCTTCCATCCGAGTTGTGCTACTCCCCTGTTCCTTCTTGTTACTTGTCTGATCGGTGGGCTCATTTGTTGCTTGTTCTCTGACGTATTGAGATTTTGTCTCATCCTTTCCGTCTTCATCCCCTTTATTGATTTTGTCCCGGCCTTCTGTTTTACTCCGGGTCTCAGGGTTAATTCCTACTGGGGTTTTACTCTGCTTTCTATTTGCTCTTCTTCTGGGGTTCGGTTTTATAAACCCATCCTCATCCTGTTGTGGTTTGGGGTTTTCCACCTCCTAGTTTTTATTAAGAGGGAATTCTCTGATCAGGTGTCCATGTTCATGGAATCTTCTGCATCTAAAGGGGATATGTTCATAATCTATATTTTGGATCCATTCCTCATCCCTGAATTCCATACTTATGGCTTCTGGGAGTGCTCCTGAAACATCCATCTCTATGCAGATTCTTGCATAAGATGTGTACCTCCCTTTTAGGGTAGCTTTTGAGGTCTTCACATATTTCCCCAATTTATTTCCTATTGCTTCGAAAGTAGAGGGAAATCGGTAATATAATGGCAAGGAGTAAAATCTCAGCCAGACCGACACTTTTTTGAATGTCTCTTTTTCTAGGGAGACATTTTCCTTCCATGGCTGTATGTATAGTCCTTCTAAGGTGTGGAAGTAAGGCCCTCCCTCAAAGACTCTATCCCTATCCTCCAGGTTCATGAATACTGCTATGAAGAATCCTTTTGAGCCCAGGTGGAGCTCCACTTCTCCGTTCAGCTTCCAATGATATTTAATCCAGTTGTGCATCGATATTTCTGTGGGCCACAAACCCATGAACTTGCAAATTAGCGCATGCATATTCATCTGGTCCCTGTAGAGTTGCATCTGTGGATCCTCCAGTATCACCTTGGGTATCATTGTTGTTTTGGGTTTGCACGGGTTGTGTCTGTCTATCCCGTTGGTCTGCTTTGTTTCTTGTGCCTCACTCTGATTTTCTCTAGCTTCTTCTTCCATGCACTCTCTTTTGCCCTGGTTTCTTTCCTGTCCTTTTCCTAGGTCTGATCCCAAGGTGCCTATCATTGGGTCATTGAAAGCTACGCCTCTTGGCTCTTTCTCCCTGTCCACCACTACCTGTATGTACAAGGGGGTTCCCTTACTCCCCCCCCCTTGGTGCTCATGTTGTTCTCTGCTATGGCCACGACTGCTAAACCCTAGCTTGAAGTTTCTCCAAACCCTAGTAGTCTCGATCCCTATTTTTGTTTTTTTAGTTTTTAATTGATCCAAAAAAAATGAATTATATTTTTGTTCTAAATATTTAAAAATAGTGTTATTTAACTATGATTATTTTCTATGTATTGAAGTAAGGTAAAACAAATGTGTTAAAAATGATATTTTCCATTATATTTAAAATGTATGGAACCATAACTTAATTAAGGACACATAATTATATGAAAAATCTTAATTTTAAAAAAAAAATGGTGTACAACATTTTTAACATTGGATGAAGCATGGAAATATGATTAAAAACACCATTGAATAAAAAAATAAAAAATAAAAAATAGAAAAGTTTGAAAATAAATGAAAAAACACTGTTGAGAAAAAAGAAAAAAGAAAAAATTGAACAATTTCAAAATAAATGAAAAAACTAGCCTTTAAAAAAACTAAGTGGAAACCTTGTGTATCAGAAAATTTAAAATATCAAAAAACACCTAGAAAGGGAGGGGGGTGCTACTGGTAGCACCATTTTTAAAAATGGGGTAAAAAACTTGAACCCCCCCAAAATGAGAACTCTATAGAGTTCTCGTTAAGTTGGTAACTATGTTTAAATCATTGTTCATTGTTTAAGAAAATCTTTATCTATTGCAGAAAGGATCTTTGTATAATGGATGTTCTTCCTTTTGTCATATTCACCATGCTTCTACTCATCATTATATATCTCTTTGTCTGATATACAGTTTGATTTCCTTTGGTTTGTAGGATGTTATGACTCCATGCCCAATGGAATGCCTCTGCAGACATTTTGTTGCCCTCTCCCTTTCTTTCCTAGTCTTGTTGATCCACCTACTCAAACCATTTAAACCAAAAACTATCTTTTACATTTTGATGGGTGTTGAGCTTACACTTTAGCAGTCAAAGTGTGAATTTTAGTGCTAACACCCCGCAATAGAGAAATGTCATGAATACCAACATATACATGTGTGATCAAGGAATCAATATTTAGAACATAACTCATAATTAGGAGAGTTCTAAGAGTGGTAATTTTCTCTTCATATTAGCCTAGTGGCCCTCTGCAAATAGAGAATCTATCCTTTGATATAGTGATTTTCCCATCCAAGGGTTTTATACAAAGGTCTACTCACAACCCTAATTCCCAAGCCACTCACAATTATAGTATTATTGAGGATTTGGCCCAAGCAACTTGTCTTATGTCTACCCTAGAGGTTCATTAAGGATGCCCTACATAGCATAAATAATTGTTGATAGAAATTGGTGAAGTCGATCCCTTATACACTCATTTGTTTACATTTGACATTGACCAGAGTTGGCCTAGGCTCCCCCACTAGATAGCTTTCCAAATACATGTATCTTTTTGGGGGAGAAATGTATTTAGATGCATTGTCAATGAAGGAGCATCTGTTTTCATAATGGTTTTTTCATGTTGGATAGCTTTAGGGTCTTCATATATTTTCCAATCAAACACCAAGTTGACAGCTTTAGGTTCTTCAGATATTTTAATCCTCGTGGAATCATTTCCACCCTTACTGTTGATTTATGTGGAAAGACGATTTCAATTGAAGTTGAAGTTCTCGATTCCCTTCTAGACTACAATCTTTTGTTAGGGCATAGTTGGTTCTACATGATGATGGATATCATGTCTTCGATCTTTAGGGTTCTTTAATTTCCTCATGAAGGAAAAATGGTTACTATTGACCTACTTTCCTATTGTATGCTATATTTCATGATTTCCATTCATTAGTGGTTCCACGGGTGCTTACAACAATGTTGGTGTTAGCATGTTTAAATATTCATCTTTGATGGGTACTTTCACCTTGCCTCCACCATTCAATCCTTCAAACTCGACTCCTAATATGTATGATATCCTTGGGTAATGTTGAATCACAAGGTGGTTTGTCAACTTCTATATTGGTTTAATCTAATGTGTTAGATGTCAGTAAGATTCCTTGGGTAGTGCCTCATCCTTCAAAAGTAGAATCATTTGGAGAAAGTATGCCAATTGAGTACAATAGATATTTCCTATCAAGTAATCTTGTCATCATCAACCAATGTTGATAATGTGGAATATGATCAATTCACTAGAACAATTAGAGGTTGACACGAAAATCCTCGTTTATAGTAGAGATATTAAGGGGTACCAATGCCCCATGCTAACACATGATGTGTCTGTGGTGGAAAACTTGGTGAACATTTCGAATAATCTACTTGCATACATCTCCATGAAGCTTGGCCCTTTCAAAGAATTTTTGGATGCATTTTTTGTGTCATCTAGTGAAATTCCAAGCTTTAACATGATTGTATCTGGGATTTATTTTTTAGAAATCGCCACTAAATTTTTCATTCCATTCTATAACAAAAAAAAATGTCTTGTATCTTTACCATGTATTGGTGGGAATCAGGGTTGCAATAGCTCATGATATTTCTAAGTGTGTTATAGAAACTTGGTTTTGGTTTATGACTGGAATCATGATATGTTAGGAATATGAAACTATGAACTTGTCTGGTGTGGCTTTGACATGGTGTGTCACAAGTTGCTGACAAAGGCTCATGAGTTCATGGATTACAAAAATAATCCTTGTTCTGAGCCTCGCAATGGGATCTATGTGAATAATTACTATGCATAAGCAACAATCTGGAAATTCTTCCTCTAGGACAACTTCAAGTGGCTGCCCATCTCAAATCATTAGTTTTAAAAACATGAGACTTCTCAGTCCCCTTAGATGCCTCAAGCATCCTCTCCTTGTGTTGGAATGAAATTTATAATCTCTTCATGAGGTCTATAATATGAACCTCATCCTCCTCTGCCAACATCACTCCCTTCTCTGGTTCACAAAAGTGAACTGTTGGTCCTGCTCTCAAGGAATCTCTATACTCAGATTCTCTAAGTTGCTCTTGTTAGACCCTAGATTTCATCGTATGCTTATTCTTTCTTGCAATAAATTATTGAATAGGCCATCTATCCTTCCTCTTCAATATCCAACCATATCTCTGGTTTTTTTCACTCTCTTGTAGCATCTCCATAAGTATGTTGAATCTCACCTTTATCTCAGAATTTTTTTTTTCAAGTTCATCTTGACTCATATTTCTGCCAACTACTTTGGAATCCTTTTATTTAATGTTGTGGCTTCTATTTGAACCTATGACATGACCATAAGTGGTCATCTTCATCTCTTGTGAACTTCTCCTAGTCCACTGTGAGTTGCATCAAGCCCCTTTGTAGCAAGTCTCCTCTACTTACCACTCAATACCTCAACAACCTTCCTTTGAGATAGGGATTTTTGGTATTAAAGGTTTTGTCCTATCAAGCTTTTGAGCACTCCTCTACTTTTCTTTGGCTTTGCACCTACTCACAATCTCTGAGAAAATCTAATTGTTCTCCTCACTTCCAATCTACAACTGAATCCTTGACATCCTTATCCTTATCATCTAACCATGAGATCTTATCCTTGACATTCAATACACTTGAATGGACAACTCCCTATCCAATACTTTTGTAATCTTCTCATGCATTCCTTTGTGCATGCACCCTCTGAATCCACTCAGATTTTATTCTATCTTCAATCTCCTATTACAGATTTCCACTTCAATTTATAGAGCAAAAATGTGCCCTAATACCAAAAATGATGACCTCCCGGTCGATACCCACAATTATGCATCTAATAAAATTTGTTGTAGCACATTAAACCCATAATGGGGTGTCCAAGGATCAAATATATACTCTCGATATCCTCTCCAAATTCACACTAGTCAATAATGCTTCTAATCAGATGCTAGTCTCCATAAGACCCTTCACATAACCACAAGATTATCCAATTAAGCTCCTTACCATTTGTGCTTACTCCACACATCCTCAGGATGTGACCACATTATTCACTCTTTGGAATTTAATGTTGATGCAGGAGCATCGACAACTCATCAAGTGAGCCAGCGTGGAGCGGAAGACAGCTGGACAAGCCAACATGAATTTTGAAACACTTTGATATTGTTGCGCAAAACATTAATGTGTGAATTTAATGAAGCGCACTTTGTATATTGTAATGGAACTTGAGCCTTTAAGCTCTTGTCCTTAAGTATATAGATGGCATTTATTTTTAGTTAATGCTGGTAGGTAGATTTTAATTCTAGATTTGATAGCTTTAGAGCGCAAGAGGGAAACATGATATAGAAACCCTCATTGTACATTGTAACATATCGAGAGCAGGAGCAAGAAGAGAAGAGCAAGAAGAGAATTGTATGAAGAACGCCCATGTATAGACATTGAATTAATAGAATGAAGCTTTGATTTAATTCCATGGTTGTGTTATTTCTCTGTGTATTGATGTTTTGCTCATGAATATTTGCTTCCTGTCATGCATTTTCTTTTATACGCCGTTTATGTGATTTCATGGTTGGATTGAAGTCTGAGAGGTTGAGTGAATGAATTTCAATTGTTTTTCTAACTGAACCAAAGGATTCCTGCAAGGAGTGCAGTTGAATTTGTCTGCAAGGAGTGCGTGACTGCAGGGTTCAATTAGAGAAAGATTTTGTCCTCATTCATCTCAGAAGTGAAGATTTGGCACCGGAGCCATGCAAGGTGTGCACAGGCTAGTCGAGGTCTCAGAGTTGTGATTCTGAGCGATTGGTGTCACGAGTAGCGAAGGCGCGATAGAGCCGAAGTCCCGATAGGGAAAAGGAGAAGTCAACGTTGACTGACGCATCGGGTCTTGGGGATTCGAGAGCCCCAAGATAGACAGTGAATTCGCGAGACTGCGAGTTCCGATCCTTCGACAGCTAAAGAAAGGAGGATTGCGTGAAGTGAAGTGTGGGTGAAGATTTTCTGAAAGGGAAATAGAAGAGTCATTGAGTTCTTCGGGCCATGAACGAAAGAGGGTCCTGAGGAAGCAGTCATGCTCCGAGGAGTGCGGGTTGCGTCAGAGTGGTATCAGAGCGGGAATTAACTCTTTGTTTTCTGTAGCAGAGAGGGACAGAATTCGCCATGCCGCCTAGAAGAGAAAGACAGTCACCGGACCCAAAAGATAGGGAGGTGAGAAGAAGAGGCAGGCCGGCAGGAAATCCAGAGATGGAAAGACAGATGAGAGATCTCCGAGCAAGGCTTGAAGAGATGGAGACAGCTCAAAGATGCGGAGTTAGTGCAAGGGATCTAAGTGATTCCGAGGTTGAAGAGGAAGCTGGACATGAAGAAGAGGTCACAGCAGAAGATGCATCAACTGAGCGGTTGATTAAAGCTATCACCAGAATGGGTGTGAAGGCGAAGATGGATATTCCAGTCTACGAGGGGAATCTGGATGCAGAAGAGCTGCTGGATTGGATCCGAGCTCTTGACACCTACTTCGATTATGAGGATATTGAAGAGGATAAGAAAGTTAGACATGTTGTCACACGATTGAAGGGACATGCAACATTGTGGTGGGACGAGCTACAAGCTGACAGATGCTGCAAGGGCAAGCAGAATATTAAAATCTGGGATCGAATGATTGCAAAGATGAAGGCAAAGTTCATCCCAAGGGATTATCAGATTACTCTATTCAGGAGGATGCAGATACTGAGACAGAAACTGATGACAGTGAAAGAATACACTGAAGAATTCTATCGACTGAACATCAGAGCAGGTCATCGGGAGAGCGATGATGAAAAGGTTGCTAGATATCTGAATGGTCTAAGATATGACATTCAGGATGAATTGAGTATGGTTACCATCCGAACAGTTGAGGATGCTTATCAGATGGCTCTGAAAGTAGAAGAGAAGCTGAGCCATAAGCAAGGCCAGCGAGGGCGGGGCAGAAGTCAGCCCAGAGGCAAGGCAGTTGCCCAGGAGAAATTCCAAAAGTCCAAAGAGGAATGGAAGAAGCCTCAGGGTAAAGTTGAAAGAGGTGGAACCTCACAGTGAGGACAGCCATATGTTGAGCCGAGAGGACAGCAAAATGATCAACAGAGAGATTATGCTGACGCAAATACTTTTCCTTGTACCAGAGGTAGAGGAAGAGGCCGAGGTGGAGTAATCACATGCTTCACATGTGGAAAGAATGGGCACAAGTCATTCGAGTGTCCAGAGAAGAAGAAAGACGTTGGAGAAGCTCACATCACAGAAGCGCAGAAGCGTGATGATGAGACTGAAGATGCAGAAGGCGGGAGATCGCTTGGAATGCATAAAGTCCTTTTGACACCCGAGAAGGAGGTGGAGAGTTCAGTTCAAAGGATCAGACTGTTCAGGACAGCTTGCAAAAACAAGGACTGGAAATGCAAGGTTATTGTTGACAGTGGTAGCACCAACAATCTCGTTTCAACCGAGATGGTGGACAAACTAGAGCTGGAGACAACTGATCACCCGAGTCCATATAAAGTTTTGTGGCTATAGAAGGGACATCAGGTGAGTGTCACTAAACAGTGTTTAGTCGAATTCAAGATAGGTGGGTATAATGATAAAATTTTATGTGATGTTATTCCCATGGACGTATGTCATTTATTGATGGGTAGACCATGGCAATATGACAGAAATGTGATTCATGATGGGAGAATGAACACATATACCCTGGAGAAAAATGGGAGAACCCATATGTTGCTTCCGATAAAGGATAAGGAGGTAAAGCCAGAAGTAAGCAACACAATACTTCTCATGAGTGGGAAGGAGCTTCTTACAGAGGTTGAGAAGAAAGAAGATCCACAATTCTTTGTTGTCAGAAAGTCGAGGATTGTTCTGACTAGCACAAGAGTGGATGATTTGCCAGTTGAGGTTCAGGAACTACTAGAAGAGTTCGTTGATATCATAGTGGATGAATTACCTCATTCTTTGCCACCGATGAGGAGTGTGAGTCATCATATAGATCTCATACCAGGGGCAAGTTTACCGAACAAAGTTGCGTATAGGTTGACGCCGCAAGAGAATGAAGAGGTAAAGAAGTAGGTCTAGGATTTGATGGACAAAGGATTGGTCAGAGAAAGTTTGAGTCCATGTGTTGTTCCAATGGTACTCAGTCCGAAGAAAGACTCAGGCTGGAGGATGTGTACCGACTCAAGAGCGATCAAAAAAATTACCATCAGGTACAAGTTTCCACTGCCGAGAATGGATGATCTGATGGATTGCCTGAGTGGGGAAAAGTATTTTTCGAAGATTGATCTGAAGAGAGGATATCATCAGATTCGCATGAGAGAAGGCGATGAGTGGAAAACAACCTTCAAAACAAACGAAGGTTTGTATGAATGGATAGTCATGCTGTTTGGCTTGACAAATGCACCGAGCACATTTATGAGGTTGATGAATGAAGTCTTAAGGGAATTCATCGGGAAGTTTGTTATTGTGTATCTGGACGACATACTGATTTACAGTAAATCAGAGGCTGAACATCTGAAGCATTTGGCCATTGTGATGAGAAAACTATAGCAGGAGAAGCTGTTGATTAATATGAAGAAGTCCTCGTTTATGAAGACACAACTCATTTATTTGGGTTTTGTTATTTCGGCGAATGAATTGAAGATGGATCCAGAGAAGGTAGAAGTGATCAAGAATTGGCCATCACCGAGAAATGTTTTCGAGGTGAGAAGTTTCCATGGTTTGGCTAGTTTCTACTGAAAGTTCATTAGGAATTTCAGTGGGATTAGTGCAGCGATGATGGACATAGTGAAGAAGCGACATAAGTCTTTTCATTGGACAACAGAGGCTGAGAAGAGCTTCAATCTGTTGAAGCAGAAGATAACGGAACAACTGGTTTTGGTGTTACCGGATTTCCAGAAGACATTTCAGGTGAAGTGTGATGCAAGCGGATATGCCATAGGAGCGGTCTTGAGTTAGGAAGACAGACCAGTCACATATTTCAGCGAGAAGTTGGATGAGGCGAAATTGAAATACTCCACATATGATAAATAATTCTATGCTATCATACAAGCACTGAAGAAGTGGAGGCATTACTTAATCCCGAAAGAATTTGTATTGTACAGTGATAATCATGCATTACAGTTTGTGAGTCAACAAGAGAAGTTGAATCAGAAGCATGCAAAATGGGTAGAGTATATGCAGAATTTTACATTTGTAATTAAACACATTTCAGGTACTTCTAACAAAATGGTTGATGCTTTGAGCAGGAAGTGTTTGTTGTTGCAGGAGTTCCGAGTCAAGACATTGGGTTTTGAAAATCTCAGGGACATGTATGCAGGAGATGCAGATTTCGGGGAAGCGTATGAGGCAACTGAGAATCCAGTTCTCAGAGATCGGAGTCCGTGGATAGATTACATGATCCAGGAGGGATTGTTGTTCAGAGGCAATCAATTGTGTATTCCGAATTGCTCCATGAGGGAGAACTTGTTGAAAGAAAAACATAGTGGTGGATTAGCAGGGCACTTTGGTCATGATAAAACATTCGCGAAGTTGAGCAAATCATATTTTTGGCCAGGCATGCGAGCAGAGGTTAAGCGATTTGTTGACAGATGCCAAATTTGTCAGCATTCGAAGGGAAGAAAGCAGAATGCAGGTCTTTACCAGACATTGCCCATACCAGAGAGGCCATGGGAGGTGATAAGCATGGATTTTGTATTAGGTTTTCCAAGGACGCAGAGAGGTGTTGATTCCATCTTTGTGGTAGTGGAAAGGTTTTCAAAGATGGCACATTTCATTCCATGCCAGAAGACTAGCGATGCGACTCACATCGCGAATTTGTTTTTCAAGGAGGTCATTCAACTTCACGGGTTGCCAAAAAGTATTGTTTCAGACCGGGATCCTAAGTTCATAGGGAATTTTTGGAGGACACTATGGAAGAAGCTAGGAACTAACTTGGATTTTAGTTCTGCTTATCATCCTCAGATGGATGGACAAACGGAAGTAGTCAACAGAAGTTTGGGAGACTTGCTGAGAAGCTTGGTGACAGAGCACCATAGCAGCTGGGATAACCTATTGCCATAGGAAGAGTTTGCGTACAATGATTCAGTGAATCGAAGTACAGGAAAGAGTCCATTTCAGGTTGCTTATGGGATGTAGTCGAGAAGATTTTCTGAATTGCGAGATTCAGAACAGACCACGGCTAGCAGTGCTAGCGCAGGGGAATTCGCTGAGGCAATGAAGGAACTTCATAGCAGAGTGAAGCAGCGACTGATAAATTCAAATCAGGAGTATAAGCGCAGAGCAGATTAGCATCGGAGACAACTTCAGCTTGAAGTTGGTGATCTAGTTCTGGTACACTTGAGGAAGGAAAGGTTCCTAAGGGGAACATATAATAAGCTGAAAATGAAGAAAATCGGACCTTGCAGAGTCCTGAAGAAATTCGGAGAGAATTCTTATGAAATTAAATTGTCAGATGGCATAGGAATATCTCTGACATTCAATGTCTCAGACTTATATCCATATAAGGCTGAGGAAGAAGGAGCTGGAAGTGATGAGCAGCCACAAGTCTAGTGGCGGAAGAAGATGTCGATTGCAGAAAAGCCCCAGATGGAATGCATACTGGACAAGCGAGTGGGAAAGAAGACCAAGAGAAAAGAATACTTTGAGTATCTGGTCAAATGGAGGAATCACCCAGTGGAGGATGCCAACTGGGAAAGCGAAGTAGTGATATAGAAGCATGGACAGACCATGCAGGAGCTCATGGACAGGAGCCCATGAAATTTTTTTCAAGCGAGGGAGTATGATGCAGGAGCATCGACAACTCATCAAGCGAGCCAGCATGGAGCAGAAGACAGCTGGACGAGCCAGCGCAAATTTTGAAACACCTTGATATTGTTTCGCCAAACATTAATGTGTGAATTTAATGAAGCACACTTTGTATATTGTAATGGACCTTTAGCCTTTAATCTCTCGTCCTTAAGTAGATAGACGACATTTATTTTTAGTTAATGTTGGTAGGTAGATTTTAATTCTAGATTTGATAGCTTTAGAGCGCAAGAGGGAAACGGGATATAGACACCCTCATTGTACATTGTAACATATCGAGAGTAGGAGCAAGAAGAGAAGAGAAAGCAGAGAATTGTATGAAGAACGCCCATGTATAGACATTGAATTAATAGAATGAAGCTTTGATTTAATTCCATGGTTGTGTTATTTCTCTGTGTATTGATGTTTTTCTCATGAATATTTGCTTCCTGTCATGCATTTTCTTTTATACGTTGTGTATGTGATTTCATCGTTGGATTGAAGTCTGAGAGGTTGAGTGAATGAGTTTCAATTGTTTCTCTAACTGAACCAGAGGATTCCTGCAAGGAGTGCAGTTGAATTTGTCCGCAAGGAGTGCGTGACTGTAGGGTTCAATTAGAGAAAGCTTTTGTCCTCATTCATCTCAGAAGTGCAGATTTGGCACTGGAGCCATGCAAGGTGTGCACAGGCTAGTCGAGGTCTCAGAGTTGTGATTCTGAGCGAAGTGTTGAAATATTTCTGCTGCAGGTGTGCGCAGGATCGAAGGCTTCATCACTTAGTCGTGATTGAAGGTTTGCAGCAAGGGTTGCGTGCAAGAGTTTCTTCCTGAGGGATTTGAAGTCATGAAAGCTCAGGAGGGATAGGCCTTTGAGTTCATCGAAGGACCGGAGACAGAGGTTGCGTGAGCAGGTTGAGAATAAGCGTCGCAGGTTGGCGAACAAGTCTTGTGGAGAGAGACTTCTTGTTCATGGATTATGCAAGAAGAAGAGTGGACGGTCGGTATTCTTCGTGGAGAATCCGCGAGGTTTTGTGAGTCGTCAGATCTCACCAAGGTGCAGGGAAGTTACCATGTGAGCGTGGAGAGGTTAAAATCTCAGGAGGGTAGGAGCCATCAATCAGGATCACGAGGAACATTGGATCCATCGTGAGATCGGCTATCGGGTCATCATGAGAAAGGAGCAGAAGATTTGGCTGCGGAAATCGCGATAGTGTGAGAAGAAAAGTCCCGACGATTTTGTGGATAGTGTGGGCCATAGCAGGGTGACATAGCAGGTGGTGCGAGATATCGGTGTTTCGGCATCTCGGGAATCGGGAGTCGAGGTAGGAGTCAATTGGTCGCGCGAGTGACGAAGTCGCGAGGGAGCGAGATCGGAAGTTTCGACATTTCGACGTCTCGGGTATCGGAGGTTGGAACTCTGAGTGATTGGTGTCACGATTAGCGAAGGCGCGATAGAGTTGAAGTCCCGATAGGGCAAAGGAGAAGTCAGCGTTGACTGGCGCATCAGGTCTTGGGGATTCGAGAGCCCCAAGATAGACAGTGAATTCGCGAGACTGCGAGTTCTGATCCTCCGACAGCTAAATAAAGGAGGATTGCACGAAGTGAACTGTGGGTGCAGATTTCCCGAAAGGGAAATAGAAGAACCGTTGAGTTCTTCGGGCCATGAACGAAAGAGGGTCCTGAGGAAGAAGTCATGCTCTTAGGAGTGCGGGTTGCGTCAAATGTTTTCCTTAGGTTATCGAAATTTTCCTTGATCTTGTGTATCAGACTTTATTCAGCTCCATTCTCCACCATCAATCATCATAGGATGGACTATCCTCATTGTGCCTCAGAATGACATCTCTCTCCAATATTTTCCATCGATCTAACTTACAAATGAAAATTTTTATGGCTTCTGGACTCGTTTTGATGAATGGTCCCTACTTAACATCCACTCCCCTTTTCTCATAGTTCTCCTATCAGACCCTTTCATGTCGTTGCACTCTGAGACATCCACTCCAATAGTTTTTTCTCCATCCTCAGACTCCAAACACCTAGAGCCTATCAATTTTTGATCCGTTGTAAGATCTATGGTCACCAATCACTATCGTTGATTCCACAACACCACACCTATACCATAGTACTCACACATTCATTCCATGTGTCAACTCCTTACTCATCCACATCACTTCTATGTGTTCACATCTCATTAGTTGATGCCACGTCAAGGATTGTCATCTTCCACGTGTAACCTTTCTGACTTGTCATGTGTCTTCTCCTCATCTGTTGATCTGTTCACTCCGAATGGATCTCAATCATTCATCGGTATTCCTTCTATTATAATTACTCTAGTTGCCTAGTTTCTATGGTCCTACTTCGACAACAAATGAAATGATTCCACATGTCATTCCCTAATGCACTTATTTGGTTCACTCAGATCATATCTCCATCATCCATCACTATGCTTTCTATCTAAGTTATTTCAACTTCTTGACTCTAAGATCCAATAGGACATCACCACATGTCCTCTCCTTAACCCTTAACCAAGGTCACTCTGAATGCATATGGATTATTTGTCTCCAATAGGAGACTTCCACACACCTTCTTCTACCCCGTGGATCTTTGTATCACCTCGGTCAATCATATCCATCCATCTCTCTTCCTTCGTTGGGATGTTTACCTTACACCACTTTTTGAGACACCGAATAAGGTGTATCAAAGGGGAATATCCCCTTTCGATGATCTTATTTTGAAGTGGATTTTCAATCACTGCTTTGAAACACAAACTCCAAAATCAACCATAGTCGTAGATCTGGGTAGATCTATATCTAGGATCTAATCCCAATTAACGGTGGATCTCCCTCAATGGATTAGTAAAATGGATGGTTTCATCCTTATTTTTGCACACCTCTCCTCGAGTTTCAATCTATGGTCAACACTTTAATCAACCATTTAGTGGATTGTTAGGATTTATTCTCTTACTTTAAGACTGATCCAATGGATTTCCTCTGCATGGAATCTCGATACAATGATTACAATTGCTTATAATCTAAGGGTTACAATGAATCCCAATGGTATATGATGGTTCCTATTTCTCTATCACTTGCAAAGGGATTGATTCCTTTGTTCACTGACTGACTTATGCACAAAGTTAAACTCTAACCCCATTCTTCGCGATCTAGACATGATCAAAATATCATTATTGATCCTGTCATGATCAATAATGTATCACAATTCCTTATGTGCACATTTTACTGGATGCCTTCACACATTATCCAAGAAGGGTATTCTTCATTATTCATATATTTAACTGCATCTCTCAATCTAGCATAGATCCAACCATACACAATCCACACAAAAATCTTTAAATGATAAATTCCATCTAACAATCGAAAAACAATAATTTTCATTCATAATCCATATAGTACTATATAGATTTTTACATAAGGCCCTTCCTCTCTAATGGCCTCTCAATATCTCACACAATTGGCATGATTTCCTTTCAATTAGGCCCCCTCTCATTCTTGTAGGCTTACATTTTTAATACAAGGTTCCTGAACCTGAATATGTTCAGAACATAACAATAACTCACCAAATTAATCTCTAGGATCTCTTAAGATCCAAAAAATACTCATGATATCTATAATTATCCTAAGATGTCTCCAAATCCTCACAACTCTCAACCATCTCTCACAACTCTCGAGATATGCTTTAATAAGGTAGATTCGACTATATATTAATCAATTTCGAATAAACAAACCCCATCCTATGTAATCCTTATAGAAATAAATTAAACATAGGAAATTACATTAATTCAAGCATAGGGAACCCACTCCCTTAGTAAATTAAAAGAACCCCTAGGTCTAATCAAATGTGTTTGAATTTGAAGGTGGGATGCTCTTGCATCACAATTCATTTTTTTTTTTAAAGGTATCTTTATTAATGTGCATTAGTGAGCAAGAAAATAAATCAATGGGATTAAAACATTTCACTTAGTTTCCTTACAAATTTCTTGAAAGAGAGATATTTTCCAAATCGTTTTGAATCTTATAAATAAAAACTTGGAGAATGTTTATCCAGCTGAAAAGTCATGGGGTTTCATTTCCTATATTATATGTGCATGCATGAAGGTATTAAAGTAGCATATACTGCTATGAAAAATAGTACCTATATTTTGGATATGATAGAGATATGCCTAATATATAGTGGTGGATAAAATGTGGCCAAGATTCAAATGATAAAGTACACCATTTTGCATTAATTCTTCTGAAATTTGATTTAATTTATAAAGGAATTCATAATAATCACAACAATTATAGTAAATGTCTTATATGAACACCAATATTATTTTTCAAATAGGTTGGATATTCGTATGAGTAGGAACTTTTGTGAAGATTTTTGGATGCATTTATGTTGTATTTTTTTAATCTACACCCTAGATTATTTTCTAGGATCCATGTAAGAATTCAGTGGTTTCCCTTTTTTGGTGCGATTATTTTCTAGGATCCATGTAAGACCTTGGTTTCCTTTTAAGTGCATTCATCTCTTTCTTATCTGGTTTCAAAAAAAAAAAAAAAAATATATATATATATATACATATATACATATACATATATATACATAAACAGATTAAAAGATTCCTAGTAGCCAGATAGGAACTGGCAACCACCTTCATTATCTTTCCGCCTACTTCAATTTTGCCTTAGATTGATTTGACATTTTAATTCTGGAATATTGAGTGAGATTTCAAATGTTGGTCATGGGAAGAAAATATCAAGATAGGGGGATGCATTATCATACTCTCAAGAACCTCAATCCAATAATTCATATTCTCTTCGTGATTTGAGCTCTTTTGAGAAACCTATCAATGAGAGAGATGTAAACTCTTATGAGAACGCATCTAATATCCATATAATGGATGGTAGATCAAGTTTCTCTAGTGGTCAAAGTGAGATAAATTCATTTTCAGTAGAAATTGGTAATACAAATTTTGAATAATTTTTCTTGGAAGGTGACATAATCCATTCATAGAAAAGGAGAAAAATCCAATGGGACATATGGAAACTATTCCAACGAGAATGTCTCAAAATTTCCATTTTTTGAATAAATACCTCTAACAAATGATATATAGACTTCACAAGAAGTTATTTGCATTATATGTAGTTGGATACTTAGCAAGATAGTGAAATTCTAGATAAAGTTAAATACAAGAGATTAGCATGCAAGAAAGGTGTATGATGAGAAAATTTTAAATGGTGAGGAGAAATATATTATCAAATGGAAATGTTATGACGAATATCAACATGTCAAATATGAATATGAATATAATAAATACTGAATAAGTACAGGAAAACTTGAGACAAGTGGAGGAACCACCACATCTCTAATTTGAAAAACACTAGAAATAAATTTGTTGTCCAAGGAAACACAATTAAGAACTACATTTCACATGTTATCTAGAGGTTGTCTTATGATAGATTATATAGATTGCGTGAAATATATGTCCTTTCTTCAAGTGTAAAATTTTCCATCTTCTCATTGTTTTGTAACGAGTGTTTGGGAATGGACAAAATATACATCTTAAGTAGAAAATAATGATATGAAACAGGAGATTGAAAATGCTAGGTTTTTGTCATTATATTTGGATGCGGTTATAGTTATTGATAATCTTGTATATGCATGAGAACTTATATGGTTGATAACCATATTTGGCATTCCTATCTACTTGGGACTCATAAAATGAGGGAGAGTTATGCAACTGAAATTATTTATGAGATTTTTATTAATAGTTTTAAGGAAATTGTTGGTATGGATCATTCAATGATTGCAAAAAAGATGGTATATTTCTGAGAAAATAGAGCATCAATAATGCAAGGACAAAAGAGTTTCATTTGTATCAGACTACAACTATAAACTTCACCATATATGCTTAGTATTCATTTTATGGCTCATAGGATCATTCTTGCATTTAAAATAACATGCAAGTTTTCATCGATATCAAAATTTTAACATCTTGTATGTGAGGCTTATGCATACTTGTGTTGTAGTCTTGAATGATTTTCATAGTTTCGACATTTTGTTAACAATTGTTACATATGGAAAGAAGCTACTAAAATATGTTGATACAAGGTGGATACAAGCTTGGTAAACATATGGATCCATGTTTAAGATTATATGTAACAAAGTATAACATTAACGAGTTTCCAATTGAAAGAGCACTAGCTCTATGACAATCAAATTGTGATAAAAGGGGATAAAACAATATAATACATTTTTCTAATGAACTTGATATGGAAGATAATGTTTTGGAGTCTCGTAATGGTAGTCTGTTTGGAGAATATTATGTTCAAAATATAGAAAATGAGGACCGAGATGAGAATTGTGAAATTGATATAACCCAAGATTCTATCTAATCCAATATACATGATGGAACTCTTTTAGTATTTGTGTTCCATTGGTGGTGAAAGAAATAGTGATTGGAATAACAAAAATGATGTGATTCTTGTTATTTGATTGACTTCATTGTTTCTCTATTTTTGGGGTAGGTTGGAAATTCTTTATCGTAGCAAGATTACTATATGTCAATTTGAGGATTCATTTTAGGTAAAAATAGGTTATATATTTTGTATTCTTCATTGTAACATTGGAGCTATATTTCCTTGATGAAAATTATTTTACGATTGATGTTTTGATATTTGACTATTATAGTGTCTTTCTTGTCCATGATAGGAACATTAGAGAAATTTTGAAGTAAAAAATGGGCCTAAAAAAATGTGCTATCAACATCAAATTTGAAAGAACTAATAGGATTCAAGATGATGATGTCAACAAAAGGGTAAATAGTTTTGGAGGGAAAGAAAAAAAAACTACTTTTGTATTGTAATTTTGACTTATCTCTTTGCAAGTTTGCTCAAATTTCAAGTGTAAGCACTCATTAGAGATTCCATGTCCAACGAGTACCCACTCTACATTCTTTTTGATGGACCCACAATGAGATAATCTAGAACATATGAAAAAATATATGTCTTTACAAAGAAACACACTTTTTCATGTATTTCCAATTTGTCTCATGGTGGGTCCATAAAAAATATACATAGTGAGTATTAGTTGGATGCAAAATTTAATTCCACATCCAAGGAGTTCCTACATCTTGTAATTGGAGTAAACCTATAAGGATATAAGTCGAAATTATGATAAATAAAAGTAGTCTTTTTTTTCTTTCCCTTTGAAAAATCATAACTCTTATTTAATTATTTTAACTATGGTTTTATTGTTTTCCTTAGGAGGCCCATTTTATACCTCAAAATTTATCTAATATGAAGCTATAATTTGACGAAGTAGAGGCCTATATTTCACATAGATAGTGCCCTGGGATTAAATGATAAATAACTAATTTAACAAGACTTCTACTCATCGGGAATGGGCTCATTCAAGTACATTAGGTTGCCTTGATGTCTAGCTCTGATATTTGGGTAAATTTTAATGGTTTGTTTGTTTCTTGGATTTGAATCATTTTTTTAGTTTGGTTTTATTTTGGTTAAATATTGAGTTATTCCCTTGATATTTCTCATCTAATTCTCGACTGGACCCTTTTTCATAGATTGATTGGTTTAATCTAATTTCCATTGATTCAAGGATTTGGGTTAAAGTTAAATAGATTTGTTGAGTTAAAAAATATTTTGTTTGTCTTTTACCATGTTCATTTGAGAAACATATGGTATTAGGCTTAGTACATGGATTTGTTTATGCTCTAGGAATTCAATGTGTTTTCCATAATTATTATTTTTTTCTTTATATCTTTGATGGTTCAAGAAAATATGTTTTTATTTCCTTTCACTTTCTTGCATGAATTAAACATCTTCACCTTTTAGAATTTAAGATGCTTATTTTATATTTTCTTTGAAAATACTTACTTGTATTAAAAAATGGAAATGAGATATGCCTAGCTAAGAGAAGAGAATTTTTTTTTAATAATTAGGTTCATATGCATTCATCATATGAGACCTATTGACATGAGACTGGAATTCCTCTAATGAAATTATACTTTTTATTCCAAGGATAAAAGAGCATTACATGTGAACTCTAGGATTGTAGCTATATTCATAAATTCCTTGATGAACTTTGGTCTTTGATCACATAATATGTGAGACCTCAAGTGGTATTGGTCACCAACATGCCATTGATTGTAGACCATGTGGAGAAACACTTGAACTAATATGTTGAGGTGCATCGTTATACATTTAATAGTGATTAGGAATGGAGATACAATATGTGAATCATGATTATATAAAGAGGATCATTAATATTATGCAAACATTTTGTCAAATAAAAAATGGTGTTATAATTCATTTTAATGTTTGTGAGATATAGCTTAATATCTTTCTCTTATACATATTATTCACTTTGATTATATGTCATGGCGGAAAATGGGGAGATATCGTTGGACCTAGTATTATGGGGTTGCAATTGATGACAAAGAGGACCAATATGGTCAATGTTGGCCATAGAGTTGGTATTGAAATTGATACAAAAAGAATCAAGTAGATGTCAAAAAGTTTGTTATAAAAGTCTCAACAAGAAAAGTATCGACCATTCAAACCCTAAGTTGAGTCGAAACAATTAAATGGGTCAAAACAACTATCTAAATGAAAGGAGAAAAGATCAAATTCGAGTGTTTCAATAAAATGCAGTAGATATCAAGAAGTCTGGTATAAACATCTCAACAATAAGTTGAAGTTGAAGTTGAAGAAGTTGAAAAAGTCAAAATTCAGAGTCAAACAAATCGTGGGTCAAAATTGAAGAGGTTGAAGAAGTCGAAGGTGGAAGTCAGATAAGTAGAATAAGTCGAAGGTCGAAGTCAGATAAATAGAAGAAGTCGAAATCGAAGAAGTCGAATATTAAAGCCGAAGTCGAAGTCGAAAACGAAGCAATTCAGGATGACCAAAGTCGAATTACACAAGTCGGTTTTCTTCTAAGTCGAGTTGGTCCAAGAAAGAAGCAACCTAAAGGTCGAAGTCGAAGAAAAATTAAATTTGGAAATACAAGTCAGGTCGAGTATGAAGCAAGTTGGCTGGACCAGAATCGAAATACTCAAGTCAAAATTGGCCCATGTATTTTTGGTATCAGGCTTAATATATTGGCCCATGGTATTTTTGGTTGTGAACTGTATTTAAAGAATGCATCTCTCCATTGTAGGTTGTTGAGGATTATTGTAAGAGAGCTCTGCTCATTTGGTGGTTTGCCCCTTGAAGAGGCAAGTGAATTGAGTTTTCTGTGATATCAATATTCTATTTCTTCTCTATATTTAATGTCCATGTTACTTGCGCAATATATTTTCTTGTTCTTTTAACTGTTCCAAGTATATCACAATATGCATGTTAATGTTAAATATTGGTAGAGAGTGATGTTTTGTGATTGTGACATTTCCTTTGACCTTTGTGGGTTTGTGCACCCTTAATGCCATGCCTTATTCATTCATTGCAATATTACTTAAAAATTCCAAATAGCACATCCATAGATTTCAACATTACCAAAAATCCCAAGTGATATATCCCTAGATTTTAGTCATTATTAAAAAAAAAAAGTTTTCTTTCAATGTTAATATAATGATCTATGTTTCTCTCTCCTCAAACCAAATATGTGTGGAAGTTATTAGATTCATAGTTCTGGAACCAAATATGTGTGGAAGTTATTAGATTCATAGTTTTGGAACCAAATATGTGTGGAAGTTATTAGATTCATAGTTTTGGAATAATTGCTAATGCAAATCATTATATAAAATGTTTAATTGACAAATGGAATATGAAAACTTGAGACTCAATCCTCCTTTGAAATATTAATCACTTGAGACAAATGAAATATTAGTCTCTCATATTTAAGTAACGAAGTCATTAGTCATTTGACCTAGTAACCAAGTCAGTAGTCTATGAAAGAGACTTTTAAACGAATTCAATAGTCTCTAAAAGTGACATTTAAGCGAATTCAATAGTGGATAATGAAATCAATAGTCAATAATGTGGTGCACATTCACGCCATGTATGTGAATTTTAAACGATGGAGTCAATATTCAGCAACCATTCAGGCGGTTCACAACCAAGTTGTCTCATTGTATAGGGGCTGCCCTATTTATCATTCCCTGCCAAAATGTATTGAAGTCGATCTGGCACCTGGTGATGAAAGGAAAATATGGGGAAGTTTATTTCAAAGAACCATCTATACTAGCCACCTCGCACATGTTTTGTGGAAACTATCCATGTGTCGGTGAATAGGGCATGTTCTGCACAAAACCCATGTCGTAGAATTGTAAAATTCATTTCCAACACTCCAGAATCTTCGTATGAAATCAATGTCTAATTTTGTGTACAAAAATCAATTAATGAAATCACCATTTGTGTTAATTAAATGAAGGGGTGAAATGTTTCATTACTAAAAGACACAATGGTTCAACCTTATACCTTTTGGAAAGTATATAAGAAGACAAACAAGGTGAAAGGAAAGTGTCTCTATGGTCTACATTAAAATATCATAAACAAGTACAAAGTCCAAGGAAGAAAGTTGAAGATACTTATGAAGTGAGGGTGGAAGGGTGGAGCAAGGAAGGACTAAATGTCCTTTACTGATTAAAGTTTGAAGACAAGAAGTTGATGCTTCCTAGGGTTGGTGCCCTAAAAAAGGGAGTTGGTGATTCCTAGGGTTGGTTCCCTAAAACAAGAGAGTTGGTGCTTCCTAGGGTTGAAGCCCTGAACAAGGATATTGGTGTCTCCCAATCATTATTGTAACTTGTATTAATGTATTGATTTTATATTCAAGTTTACTGGTGTTGATCAATTGTTGTTAATAAGTTAAAATTCTTAAATGTTTAAATAATTAACCAATTTTGATTCACCCCCCCTCTCAGTATTGACCAAGTTTCCAACAAATATATACTCAAAATATGCTAATGTGTATGCACTGAAACCATCCATTGAATTTGTTGAATGCATTGAGGAAGACATTGTGAAGCCTATTGTTTTCGATAGCATAGATGATTTTAGGGGCGGAATTTCGCTCATGGGCAAAATTAAGCGGCCTCCAATTTTTTATTGGGCAAATTTTTTGTATTAGAGTGATTTTTTTAAACTTATATCACTAGCCCGTAATTTATTTTAGGGGAAAAATCGTGTACAGGGTTAGCCCATGTTTTTAGGAGGGATAGAGGAAAAAAAATTATATTTCGCCCCTGAAATTTGGAG